>WNWK01004742.1:108396-133533 GCA_009830355.1 Cherax destructor
TCCCATGGTCTGGATGTTCTTGTCGTTTTGTACCCTTTAGGTGGTGTGCCTGGCTTTCCTGAACTGATGAGTGGCACATTTCAGGGTGGAAAAGCTTACAGAAAGGGAGGTTGCATTTTCCTGTTGTCATGTGGGCACGGCATTTTCTGGGATGGTCAAAGTTGCATGTCCCATCTGTTTTCCCAGAAATTCCATGCCTGCAGATACCAAATGCATAATATTTGCATAGGCCTGGTTTCTGTTTGCCTTGTTTTTTTGTGACTGTGTTCCCTAATGTCTTCCCTACTGGTGTTTTTTTTTGTCTCATTTCTATCTTCAGCACTAGTGCTAACATCCCCTTTTGTTCCATCTCCAACACTAGCACCTTCAGGAGCACTGTCCTCCAGGACAACACTAGCACCCTCAGGAGCACTGTCCTCCAGGACAACACTAGAACCCACAGGAGAACTATCCTCCAGGACAACACTAGCACCCTCAGGAGCACTGTCCTCTAAGACAACACTAGCACCCTCAGGAGCACTGTCCTCAGGACAACACTGCACCCTGGAGAACTACCCTCAGAACACTAGCACTCTCAGGAGCGCTGTCATTCAAGACAGCCCCTTCCAAACCACCCATCTTATTTTCCCAGCTGTCATACCATGTTGACATGTCTATTAAGAAGGATCTTTTATTGGTGTTCTTGCCTTTTAACTCTTTGACTGTTTTGGTCGTATATATACGTCTTACGAGCCAATGTTTCGGACGTATTAATATGCATAAATTCTAGTGGCCTCAAATCAAGTGGGAGAAAGCTGGTAGGCCCACATGTGAGAGAATGTTCTTATGTTCTTTTGTTCTTATGTGCCTAAGTGTGCGCAATAAGGCTAACAGATTACTAGGATTTATTTCAAGAAGTATAAGCAACAGAAGTCCAAAAGTTATTTTACAGCTCTATACTTCACTAGTGAGACCTCATTTGGATTATGCAGCTCAGTTTTGGTCTCCTTACTACAGAATGGATATAGATTCGTTGGAGAACATACAGAGAAGAATGACTAAAATGATTTACAGTATAAGAAATCTCCCGTATGAAGATAGACTTAGAGCGTTGAATCTCCACTCTCTGGAGAGACGTAGAATGAGGGGAGATATCATCGAGGTGTACAAGTGGATGATGGGCATAAACAAAGGAGATATTAATAAAATACTGAGGATATCGAACCAAGTAAGAACCAGAAATAACGGATTTAAATTGGATAAATTTAGATTTAGAAAGGACATAGGCAAGTACTGGTTTTCGAACAGAGTTGTAGATGCGTGGAACAATATTCCGAGTAGGGTGATAGAGGCTAGGACCTTGGGTGGCTTTAAAAAGAGATTGGACAAATATATGAGTGGGAGGGGCTGGGTTTGATTAAGTGTCGTTAGTACGGGAGTAAATTCTTAGGTAGTGGTGGTTTTGATAAGGACCTGCCTTGTATGGGCCAGTAGGCCTTCTGCAGTGTTCCTCCATTCTTATGTTCTTATATATAGCTATTCCACCCCCTCGCTGATCTGTCCTACAGTTGTGAATGGCTGTGTAACCTGGGATGGCATAGACATCTGTAGTATCAGGCTTCAGCCAGGTCTCAGTGAGTGTGATGATTGACATATTGGTCTGGAGGGATTGGAGTAGTGCTGTGAGGTCATCATAATGTTTGCTCAAAGATCTAACATTGTAATTGAAGATAGTTATGTTATTGTTGGCTCTGAGTAATGTCTTTGCTTGATCTGCTGTGTAATAGTTACAGTTGCTGTTGGAATCATGTAAGTCATTTAATAATAGGTTGATATCAGGATCAATTCCTGTAATCATAAGATTTGATGTGATTCTATAACTAGACCTGAGAATAATAGATAATACTAAACTTAATAATATGGTACTAGATTAAATTAGGAACTAGTAGATTATTACAATTTTTAACAATTGTTTACAGAGATATAGGATATTTGACAAGAGTTCTAGGCACGTGAATTTGTACCTTAGTTAATTTATACAAATGCAATTTATTGAACTATGGTAGTTATTCTAAAACTAGGAATAAAGGAGCTAGGGAAAATAATAGCAAACAATGAAAGTAAAGCAAATTTAGTACCTGAGTTAGATCCTTAATTATTATAATAAAAATTAATATAATAACTGTGGCAGGTAGATATTTTTTTTTTAAAATAAAGAAACTAGGGATTATAATAGTAAACAATGAGAGTAAATACTTTAGGGAATATAAAAGTAAACAACGAGAGTAAAACACTTTAGCACCAGAATTAGCACCTTAATAGATTACTGGGATTTATATCAAGAAGTGTAAGCAACAGAAGTCCAGAGGTTATATTACAGCTTTATACATCATTAGTAAGGCCTCACCTAGATTACGCAGCCCAGTTCTGTCTCCATATTACAGAATGGACATAAATTCATTAGAAAACATTCAGTAGAATGACTAAATTAATACATAGCTGAAATCTTCCTTACGAAGAAGATTGAAGACCTTAAATTACATTCACTTGTAAGACGTAGAATGAGGGAGACATGATCGAGGTATATAAGTGGAAAATGGGTATTAACAAAGGGGATATAAATAAGGTCTTGAGGATATCTCTCCAAGAGAGAACCCGCAATAATGGATTCAAGTTAGATAAGTTTAGATTTAGAAAGGATATAGGAAAGTATTGGTTTGGAAATAGGGTAGTTGATGAGTGGAACAGTTTGCCTAGTAGGGTTATTGAAGCTAGGACCTTGGGTAGTTTCAAATTTAGGTTGGATAAATTCATGAGTGAGAGGGGTTGGATTTGAGTGGGACTCGCACATGAGTAAATAGAATTATCAAAGCTTATTTCTTGGGTAGCATTGCAAATTGGGTTAAGCAAATACAGTGGTATCCCGACTTACGATGGTCCCCAAACTCACCCTTTTATGTAAGTTTATTTTTTTAAATGCTTTTGTAAGTGTAATTTTGGGGGTCTAAAAGGACTAGTCTATTTTACATCATTCCTTATGGGGATAAATTCGTTTGGTAATGGCACTTGAACAGCATTCTGGAATGAAAAAATATCGTAAGTCGGGGTACCACTGTATTCTGTTAGTGGGACGGATTGTGAAGGACTTGCCTAGTATAGGCCAACAGGCCTGCTGCAGTGTTCCTCCTTTCTTATGTTCTTAATTATTTTTTAAAGCTTCAAGTAAAGGAGTTATTGGATGTAAGGCAGTACTAGGTATTGATTTGTTGAGAACTATTTCAAGAGAATATATAAATGGGGACTAAATTAAGTGGACAGATAGTAAATATGATATAAAATTAATTTAGAAGCAAGATTTGATTTATATTGTAAAGTTTAAGCAAGTAATACAAGCTTATTGCTTGGGTAGCATTGAAAATTGGGGTGGGCAAATATTCTGCCAGTGGGATGGATTGTGAAGGACCTGCCTAGTATGGGCCAACAGGCCTGTTGCAGTGTTCCTGTTGGCCTATACTTGGCAGGTCCTTCACAAATCCAACCCACTAACAGAATAAACGCTACCCAAGCAATAAGCTTTGTTAATTCTATTTACTCATGTGCAAGTCCCACTCAAATCCAACCCCTCTCACATATGTATTTATCTAACCTAAATTTGAAACTACCTAAGGTTTTAGCTTCGATAGGACCTTGGGTAGCTTTAAAAAGAGATTGGACAAATATATGAGTGGGAGGAGCTGGGTATGATTGGTGTCGTGGGTACATAATAACATAAAAAAGGAGGAACACTGCAGTAGGCCTGTTGGCCTAGACCCCCACCTTCATTCTGAAATTCGAAACACTGCTGGCCCCAAGGGTTTCAGATAAAGGAATAGGGACTGTAGGGCAGGCTTCCTTGTGAGGAACATTGTGATGGGCAACTGAGACCGTTTCCTCTTCATATCTACAAACAGAGTTTTGTAGGGAATTATGCTCCTATCAATGTTGTTTATTACCTTCAAAGCCCTCAACATAAGAACATAAGAACATAAGAAAGGAGGAACACTGCAGCAGGCCTGTTGGCCCATACTAGGCAAGTCCTTCACAATCCGTCCCACTAACAGAATATTTGCTCAACCCAATTTTCAATGCTACCCAAGAAATAAGCTTTGACAATTCTACCCACTCATGCGCGAGTCCCACTCAAATCCAACCCCTCTCACTCATGAATTTATCCAACCTAAATTTGAAACTACCCAAGGTCCTAGCTTCAATAACCCTACTAGGCAGACTGTTCCACTCATCAACTACCCTATTTCCAAACCAATACTTTCCTATATCCTTTCTAAATCTAAACTTATCTAACTTGAATCCATTATTGCGGGTTCTCTCTTGGAGAGATATCCTCAAGACCTTATTTATATCCCCTTTGTTAATACCCATTTTCCACTTATATACCTCGATCATGTCTCCCTCATTCTACTCTTACAAGTGAATGTAATTTAAGGGTCTTCAATCTTTCTTCGTAAGGAAGATTTCTAATGCTATGTATTAATTTAGTCATTCTACGCTGAATGTTTTCTAACGAATTTATGTCCATTCTGTAATATGGAGACCAAAACTGAGCTGCGTAATCTAGGTGAGGCCTTACTAATGATGTATAAAGCTGTAATATAACCTCTGGACTTCTGTTGCTAACACTTCTTGATATAAATCCCAGTAATCTATTTGCCTTATTACGTACGCTTAGGCATTGCTGTCTTGGTTTAAGGTTGCTGCTTACCATCACCCCCAAGTCCTTCTCGCAATCTGTATGGCTAAGTTCTACGTTATTTAACTTATAAGTGCTTGGGTTATGGACACTCCGAGCTTCAGAACCTTGCATTTATCTACATTGAATTGCATCTGCCACTTTTCTGACCACGAATTAAGTTTGTCTAAATCTTCCTGAAGTTCTATGACATCTATGTTTGAATCAATTATCCTACCTATCTTCGTGTCGTCGGCGAATTTGCTCATATCACTAGTAATTCCCTCGTTAAGGTCATTGATATATATTATAAATAACAATGGGCCTAAGACTGATCCCTGTGGAACACCACTTGTTACAAGTCCCCATTCGGATTTAACCCCATTTATGCACACTCTCTGCTTCCTATTGGTGAGCCATGACTCGATCCATGACAGCACTTTTCCCCCAATGCCATGAGCTGCCACTTTCTTTAACAGTCTCTGGTGCGGTACTCTATCAAAAGCCTTACTAAAGTCTAAATAAACAATATCGAATTCTTTATCGTGATCAACAGCCTCAAAAGCTTTAGTGAAGAACGTTAATAAATTAGATAGGCAGGAACGGCCTATCTATGAATGTGAAATTAAGACACATGTGCAACATCTGGATATTTTTATAGTAGACGTTTCGCCATCCAGTGGCTTTATCAATACAAAATTCTAGGACATAATATGAAGAGTAGAACTATATACAAAAGATGAGGTAATCAGTCCCTCGGACTTGGAGTTGGTGTGTTCAGCACCATAGGTCTGGAGAATATGAAGATCAGGCAATGAGGCTTCACCTTAAATAGGCGACAGCTGAAAGGGACGGGTAGCAGACGAAGACATTGTCACTGGTAGGCGGGGTTCCCCAGTGGAAGTAGGTCATACCCAAAGAGATGGGTTAGTTGTAGTAGTAGTAAAGCCACTGGATGGCGAAACGTCTACTATAAAGATACCCAGATGTTGCACATGTGTCTTAATTTCACATTGTCGGTATTGTATACCATTCTTGTACAACTTGTCAGACACTGCAACATCATGGAGTCTTGATTCTGAGGACCTGCACATAACCTTCTTCACGGCTACGACTACTACTACAACTAACCCATATCTTTGGGTATGACCTACTTCCACTGGGGAACCCCGCCTACCAGTGACAATGTCCTCGTCTGCTACCCGTCCCTTTCAGCTGTCGCCTATTTAAGGTGAAGCCTCACTGCCTGATCTTCATATTCTCCAGACCTATGGTGCTGAACACACCAACTCCAAGTCCGAGGTCTGATTACCTCATCTTTTGTATATAGTTCTACTCTTCATATTATGTCCTAGAATTTTATATTGATAAAGCCACTGGATGGCAAAACGTCTACTATAAAGATACCCAGATGTTGCACATGTGTCTTAATTTCACATTGTCGGTATTGTATACCATTCTTGTACTACAGTAGACCCTCATTTAGCACTGACTTTATGTTGCGCGTTTTGGGTATTACGCGATTGAAGAATTGCGGCACATTTTTATCTAACACAACGTAAACCTTATATTACGCGATTCGCTGGAGGGAAAAATTTTGAGCCCGCGGTCGCCTGCAGTAGGTTAAACCATTGAGTCAGTGGGGGTCCTACTAAGGGTGGCTATGAGCCACAACAAGTGTTTAATGCTGACGAGACAAGTGTTTTCTGGAAGAAAATGCCAACATGAACTTATATCAGTCAGCAAGAGAAAAGTGCACCAGGCTTCAAGACAGCAAAGGATCGCTTCACCTTGCTCCTTTTGGGTAATGCATCAGGTGATTTCAAGTGTAAGCCCATGGTTATTTACCGCTGTAAGAATCCTCATGCTTTGAGGAAAAGGGAATTTGTGTTTCCTTCCCACAAACTGTAAGTTATTCAGGTATACAGAGATAGTTACATTGATTATCATACATAGCAGCATATGTGTAGAGAACCTAGGATAACCCAAAGTGTTTTCCTAGAGAACCTAGGATAACCCAGTGTTATCCTAGAGAACCTAGGATAACCCAAAGTTTGGGTTATCCTAGGTTCTCTACACATATGCTGCTATGTATGATAATCTTTGTAACTGTATCTGTGTATACCTGAATAAACTTACTTACAGTTTGCAGGAAGAAAAAACAACCATTCCCTCAAGCGGCCGGTGCTAATGTTGTGGAACAGCTGGGGAGACCACCCACCTTCCCAGGCTACCCCTCCCCCAACAACACCCCACCATCCCAGCATTCGTATTCCATACGCGTCAAGCCAGCTGTTTGTCAAGAATAAAAGAGTGAATTGTGTTTTGATCTTTAAATTACTATATCTTGTATCTGCCAAGCAATCATGTCACCCAGTAGGCATACCAGTGTTGCTCAAAGTGGCAAGAAAATGTTTAAGCATTTATTAAGTCTTAGAATTAACAAAGAAAAAGATATTAGACAAGACATAACCTGTGGCTGTAATGAAGTGTTACTTTGTACACATAAAAAGATGTAAACATAAGTTTGTGTGACTAACTTACTGACTGACTGGACGACTTTGACTGAATGACTTGACTGACTGAATGACTTGACTGACTGACTGAATGACTTGACTGACTGACTTACTGAATGACTTGACTGACTGACTTACTGAATGACTTGACTGAATGACTTACTGAATGACTTGACTGACTGACTTACTGAATGACTTGACTGACTGACTTACTGAATGACTTGACTGACTGACTGAATGTCTTGACTGACTTACTGAATGTCTTGACTGACTTACTGAATGTCTTACTGACTTACTGAATGTCTTGACTGACTTACTGAATGTCTTGACTGACTTACTGAATGACTTGACTGACTTACTGAATGACTTGACTGACTTAATGAATGACTTGACTGACTTACTGAATGACTTGACTGACTGACTTACTGAATGATACTGAATGACTTAACTGACTTACTGAATGACTTGACTGACTTACTGAATGACTTGACTGACTTACTGAATGACTTGACTGACTGACTTACTGAATGTCTTGACTGACTTACTGAATGTCTTGACTGACTTACTGAATGTCTTGACTGACTTACTGAATGTCTTGACTGACTTACTGAATGTCTTGACTGACTTACTGAATGTCTTGACTGACTTACTGAATGTCTTGACTGACTTACTGAATGTCTTGACTGACTTACTGAATGTCTTGACTGACTTACTGAATGTCTTGACTGACTTACTGAATGTCTTGACTGACTTACTGAATGTCTTGACTGACTTACTGAATGACTTGACTGACTGACTTACTGAATGATACTGAATGACTTAACTGACTTACTGAATGACTTGACTGACTTACTGAATGACTTTATTAAAGTTAGAGACACTCAGTACAACCATCGACTTCAGTTCCAGAATCTCTACTATCCACCTCAGCCCAGTAGGGCCACAGCATAACTCTCCACTCTCTTCACAATCATCCACAAACACCAGCACCCACAATTTAAGGTAAATACTATTATTTCTGTTACATTTGTAGTCTTAAGCAGTAAAAACAACATAATACATCACGATAATGAACTACAATTACATATTCTCTTTTATATTTGTAAGATCTGTTGGTCTAAAAAAAACTTGTTTGGCTTTTTGGGGACTCTCAGGAACGTAACCCTATTTTTCCCATAAGTTTTTTTAATTATCTAACACGATTTTAGCTAACACGACGTTTTCAGGAACGTAACTACCGTGCTAAATGAGGGCCTACTGTACATAAATATGAATGGGCGGCTGAGAATTAGCGAATGTTCGAAACCCGAGAAAGTGGAATTCGCGAATGTGGAGGGAGACTTGTAGTCTCCCAAGTTGTGAGGATGAGCAGGAGCATTGTCCAGTACCAGGAGGCACTTGAGTGGCAATTTCTTTTCCAGGAGGTATTTCTTCACACTAGGGCCAAACACTCCAGTCAACCATTCCACGAAAAAGTCCTTAGTGACCCATGCATTAGTGTTAGCCTTCCAATACACACACAAATTATTCCTGTTAACATTGTGTTTCTTGAAGGCTCTGGGATTTTCTGAGTGATACACCAGTAAAGGCTTCACTTTAAAATCACCACTGGCATTGGCACAAAGCATAAGAGTTAGCCTGTCTTTCATAGGCTTGTGTCCTGGCAGTGCCTTTTCCTCCTGAGTAATGAAGGTCCTGTTGGGCATTTTCTTCCAAAACAGGTCTGTTTCATCACAATTAAACACTTGTTGGGGGAGGAATTCTTCAGCCTCTACGAACCCCTTAAATTCACTCACAAACTTTTCGTCTGCACGTTTGTCTGAGCTGGCTGCCTCACCATGTCTCACAACACTACGTTTCTTAAACCTCTCAAACCAGCCTTTGCTGGCTTTAAAATCACTCTCCTCAGCACTGGTTCCAGGCACTGTCTTGACAAGATCTGCGTGCAACTTCCTTTACCTTTTCACAAATTATCGCCGTGGAAATACTATCACCCGCTATCTGTTTTTCATTGATCCACACCCCCAACAATTTCTCAACCTCATCCACTGTTTTTGATCTATTTTTCGTTAACATATCAACCCCTTTTGCAACATTAGCTTCCTTGATTTCATTTCTCTTTGCCAGGATAGTGGCGATAGTAGATGTGTTTTTCTTGCACATCCTGGCAAGCTCACTCACACGTATACCACTCTCATATTTTTCAACTATTTCCTTCTTTAGTTCGATGGTGTTTCTCACTCTCTTTACCACAGGGGTGCCACTAGGAAGCTTCTTTGGACCCATGGTGACTTATTTCACAGTGACAATCACTGAACCAGCAATAAACACAACAAAAGTATTGTGAATGTTTGAAAGAGCGCACTGGGTAATGTTCTCTCAAGTGTAAACAACGCTAGAGTGGCGTCCTGTCTGCCTCACCGTGCAAGCGCGGGGCAGGCGGACAGGTCTCGTACGGATCGCTACACTACACGAGGGATAGCAAAAAAAGTGCTCGTTACACGATTTGCTCATTATATGGAATCATCGTTAGTCGAGGGACCACTGTATATACATATTATAGAACAATAGTAATAAAGAATTTTTTGTATTGTTGGTATGTGTAAACAAGTTTTGTAAACAATATAATGATAATAATGTTTGTGCAGTTATTGTGTTACAAACAACGAGTGTATATATGTACATTGCACCTTACTTTGGTCTCACAGACCACATAAGTTATGTAAAAAAATAAAATAGTGAAAAAAACAAGGAATCTACGAATGGAAGTAAACAAAAGTTTACTGAGTGAGCGGCATTCGCCGCTGTTGCCATACGCGGCTCATTTTCTTCCCACTTTACGCCTCTATATCTCGGTAAGTACTGATCACAAAAATTTTTTTAGGATAAAAAGAATCAGAAAAATAATCTTAACATTTTGATAAGAAAAAATAATTTTTTTTTTTTTTTTAATATTTCCCGACATAGAATGACAGTTTCAGAAAGGGGCCTCCGACAGTCAAAGGGTTAATATAGATGTAATTTTCTCATACAAGTGTATCTCGTTTGGGCAGACCCAAAAACATCTCTCTGAGTTTATGTCAAGTGTGGTCACTGGTTGAAAATCCCTGCATATACCATGGGACCATTGACCACAGAGATTGCAAGCAATCCAGGCCTGTTTTCGTACCTTACCCTTTCTACAGACTACACAGATCTTCATGGTGGTGGTCATCTTACAACACTTGACCACTCTCCTAGCTAGCTAGTCTATAATTTCTCAAAGTATTTAGTTGTTTTTAACAGTTCCTCTGATTTGGCTTATTTCCAACGAATCCATTTGAATCCGGTCCTTTGTTCACTTATTTCTTGGACGAATCTGGTTTGTGCTCACTGTATATTTTAACTAATAACCACCTTGAAGGTAGATCTGTCTATTTGTATTGAATCTATTTGTTGTAGTTGCTGTTTGGGTGTTTAATAAGGGCGTGTAAAACCCCGTCAGCTTACTGTGAACCCTCGGTTTTCGTTGAAAATTCTTTCCAGAATGCTGTTTGAGTGCCGTTACCGAATGAATTTGTTCTCATAAGTACAAATGTAAGTTAGATTAGTCGTTTCAGACCCCCAAAAATACACTTACAAAAGCTCTTACAAAAATACACTTACATAATTGTTTGAGTTTGGAGGTGAACGAAAACCGAGGGTTGTATATATATATATATATATATATATACAGTGGACCCCCGAGTTACGAGCACCTCGGAAATCGTACAACTATGTAAGTGTAATATTGTAAGTGTATTTTTGGGGGTCTGAAATGGACTAACCTACTTGACATTATTCCTTAAGGGAGAAAATTCGTTCAGTAATGGCACTTGAGTAGCTTTCTGGAATGAATTATGCTCATAACTCGGGGGTCCACTGTACAGTGGACCCCCGGAAATCGGCCCTAATCCGTTCCAGGAGCTAGACCTAAAATCGAACTGGCCGATTTCTGAACCTTTATTTCCCATAAGAAATAATGTAAATACAGTGGAACCTCTACTTACAAGTTTAATCCGTTCCAGGAGCTTGCTCGCAACTGGATTTGCTCGTTTGCAGTCAATTTTCCTCATTTAAATTAATTGAAATGGAATTAATCCGTTCCAGTGGAATTCCAGGCTCCACAAAATACTTCAATAATTTCCCAAATATCAACTCTATGGCTTATTTATCTATCACAATTCATCTAATAAGATGTAATAAACAATATTAATAACATAGATACATGATATATACATTAGAATGAATGAAATATTACGTGAGTAGTGTTAGGGGAGGCGGAGTCAGTGGCCATTGTTGTTGTTGTTGCTCCTGGCATACCTTCCCATGCTTTTATAACAGAAAACTGAGTGTTTGTAAGGCAAACTCCATTAGATCGTCCTTTTTCTATCGCTTAATGGCTTAATTGCTACACTCCTAATGGTACACTCTCAATGGTACTCTCAATGGTACACTCATAATGCTACACCTAGTTTGTGTTTATGTATGATTTCCTGCTTTAATTCCATGGAAATCATCCTCATTTTCTTCTCAGCACTGTCCTTTGCACTTGCTTTCTTAAAATCCATTGTTAGAAAGAAGAAATTTTGTAAAATAACTGCAAGAAACTTAATGAAAACACAAAAAATTCCCTCCCTCCCTGAGCGGCGATGTTTTGAAACACACTGCCATCTTGTGGTGGCGATCTGAAACTCACTTATAGTATTATTATTATTATTATATTTACTTATTATTTTTTAGTATGTACGTATTCTTATAATAATAATTATTCTTATAATAATAATTATTCTGATAATAATAATTATTATATTATACATACCATTATTATTATTATTATTATTATTATTAGTAGTAGTAGTACGTATGTATTCTTATAATAATACTCTTACTTACCATTTGGAATTTTTATTCACACAAAAATTAGAAGATTTACTGTTATGCAGACTATTGCATTATTGTAATAATTGTACAAATAATGTCAACCCATTCAGACAGGTATTGGACAGTGACGTCATTTGTTTACTCTTGAACATCGCCAAAAATCAAACATTTCAGCTACTTTGAGCTCAATTTCAAGGTACTTTTCGTTGTGAAAGCAATCAAAATCATATCTAAGTCTGTAATATATCTTCCATTCTATCAATTGAGACCAAAATAACGAGAATACAACCATAAAAACCATACGAAAATATACCGCTAAGGGCCGGCTAAGGCTGAGAAGTGAACTCAGTTATTTACAGTCAGATTTCTTTCAATTTTGGTGTACATTAAGAAACATCTTTCCATCATACATTGCCCAAGTTTCAATAAGATAGTCCAACAAACAAATGAGATCCAATTCCCTAGATCAAGAGCAAGAGCCCCTCACCAGCGTCAAGGAACCTCCCTTGAGGCCCACTCGCATCTGGAAATTTCGCTCGCCTATGGAAGCAAAAAAATCGACCGATCGACTGCTCGCATCTGGAAAAACTCGCACGTGGATGCGCTCGTTAGTAGAGGTTCCACTGTACAATTAATCCGTTCCAGACACCCAAAAATATTAACCAAAAATTCATTTTGTAAAGATTAACTATAGTTTTACATACAAAAAACATACATAAATACTACATACAGTATTAAATTTATAAATAAATATTGCAATAAACATTTAAAATAACATTTACTTACCTTTATTGAAGATTGTTGATGACATCTGGAAGATAGGGAGGAGGAGTGATGGAGGGCTTAGTGTTTGGAAGGGGAATCCCCAATCCCTGCCTTCCTGCTACACTCCATGCATGCCTGCTACACTCATTGCCTTCCTGCTACACTCCCTGCATGCCTCCTACACTTCCTGCATGCCTGCTACACTCCCTGCATGCCTGCTACACACCCTGCATGCCTGCTACACTCCCTGCATGCCTGCTACACTCCCTAAATGCCTGCTACACTCTCTGCATGTCTGCTACACTCCCTACATGCCTGCTACCACAAGGGTGCCACTAGGAAGCTTCTTGGGACCCATGGTGACTTATATTTCACAGTGACAAGCACTAATAACAATAAAATTATTGTGAAATGCTTGATTGAGCGCGCTGGGTAATGTTCACTCAAGGGTAAACAAAGTGAGACTGGCTCACGACGTCTGCACGGCGAGGCGCGCAAGCGGGGCAGGCGGACAGGTCTGGGACATGGGCCGATAATCGGGGAAACGGCTGATCAGGCAAAAATTGGGCCGAAAAAAGCGATCGATAATCGAGCTGGCTGATAATCAGACCAGCCGATCGAGGTCCACTGTACATGGACCGGTACGAATACCGAATCGCAATTATGTAAGTATAATTGTAAGTTCTTGTGGAAGTGTATTTCTGGGGTCTGAATAGACTAACCTACGTGAAATTTTCCTAGGAAGTAAATTGTCGTAATGGCACTTGAGCAGACTTCAGGAGTGATTTTCTAAACTGGTCCATGTATATATATATATCAGTAACCATCCAGAATACAGTGGTACCGCGGTTTACGATGGTCTCCAAACTCGCCCTTTTATGTAACTTTATTTTTTTAAATGCTTTTGTAAGTGTATTTTTGGGGGTCTAAAAGGACTAGTCTATTTTACATTATTCCTTATGGGGATAAATTCATTTGGTAATGGCACTTGAACAGCATTCTGGAACGAAAAAATATCGTAAACCGGGGTACCACTGTACTTAGTTTATGGAAACTAACCTGACAAGGTCTGCAGGGTTCTCCACACTTACTGGTACAGCGACTGTGTACACAACGCAATGGACACTGATTCTGGCATGGTGGACACTCACTGCTGCAGTCAGCCTTGCATCTGTCAAAGAGGTTAAAGGAAATGATAGTATTGTATCAGAAATATATTTTATTCAGGAACTTTTAATTTCAGTGGAAAGTGTTAGGGGCCCAAGACTGTTCAACTGCCTCCCAGCTTACATAAGGGGGATTATTAATAGACCCCTGGCTGTCTTCAAGCAGGCACTGGACAAGCACCTAAAGTCAGTACCTGATCAGCCGGGCTGTGGTTCGTACGTCAGTTTGCGTGCGGCCATCAGTAACAGCCTGGTTGATCAGGCCCTGATCCACCATGAGGCCTGGTCACAGACTGGGCCGCATGGGTGTTGACCCCCGGAACCCTCTCTAGGTATACTCCAGGAGATTGTTATTTTAGTTAGTTATGGACACATAGTCAATTAAATGAACAAGAAGTAATTCTGTAAACCCAAACTGCTTACTCATTAGTATTTTATTTTATGAAGCTTGCAACTGAGAACTCATACTGAATCCACTAAACAGTGATAGGCCTTACTGTTGTGGTTTTTACAGAAATTTTAATGCTGTCAAAGGGTAATTAATGACAGACGTGCATGTATGTTTGCTTATTTAACCCTTTCAGGGTCCGTGCCGTAGTTCTACGGCTTTGAGTTCAGGGTCCAAACCGTAGTTCTACGTCATGAGCTCAGCTCACTCAGATAAGCTGTGAGTGGTAAATTTGGGCCTGGATATGAGAGAATACATCTATGTGGTAAGTGTGCACCACATAAAACAAATTCTGCAGCACACAGTGCATAATGAGAAAAAAAAAACTGAAACCGTAATTTTCGATTAAAACAGCGAATTTGCAGTGTTTTTTCGTGTACTTTTTATAGTTGTATTTGCGATTTCTTGATCTCATTTGATAGAATGGAAGATATATTACAGATATAGAGATGATTTTGATTGGTTTTAGTATTGGAAATGGCTTGAAACCGAGCTCAAAGTAGCGGAAATGTTAAATTTTTGCCAATGTTCAAGAGTAAACAAATGACCTCACATGTCTAATATGCGCCAGCTGGTGGGTCTAATATACATTCCTAAATGTGGTGATATTATTTGTACAATTATTACAATATTGCATAACAGTAAATCTTTCATTTTTTGGTTTTAATAAAAATTCTTTATGTGTATAAAAAATCAAAATGGAATTCATTTGTAAAGACTGAAAACGTAACTAATGAACAGAAGAAATGTTAGTTTAGTGCCAGGAATGCCTGCATTGTTAATTCTGCACCCTATTTTGAAATTGGAATATTTTGAACTTTGAGTTAAATTGACTAAATTACCAATTTCCAATCACTTTATTTTGTAGTTGAAACAGTTGACTGGGCGATTTCTTGTGCTCAATCGATAGAATAGAAGTAATACTAGTGAAATAGCAAAGAATTTGGTCGACTGGAATAATGTAATTGGCCTAAAATGGGAGTCAAAGTTGGCAAAATCACCGATGCATAAATATAGCTGATGCATCAAAATTCGCGAGAGCATAATTTCGTCAATTTTCAATCAAATTTTGTACTTTTTGTTTTAATACCTTCAGAAAAAGATTCTCTACCATTTCATAAGAAAAAATAAGAATTTTTTTTTTTTAAATTCTTGGGACACTGGCGCACCCCTTCCAAAAATGGCCTTGGACCCTGAAAGGGTTAAGCATGTACATACATACCATATGTATGCATGTTTACATGAATGTATGCATATTTATGCATGTATGGATATATACTTGTGAATTTTTATACAAATGCATATGTGCATGAATGAACAAGGCAGGTGACATTGCTGACCTGGAGAGTGTACAAAGAACTTTCACGGCACACACAAGTATGATAAGACACCTAAATTACTGGGAACGGTTGAAGGTCCTTGATTTGTATTCCCTGGAATGCAGGCGAGAGAGATACATGATAATATACACTTGGAAAATCCTAGAGGGATTAGTACCAAACTTGCACACGAAAATCACTCCCTATGAAAGCAGAGTTGGCAGGAGACGCAACATTCCAACAATGAAAAGCAGGGGTGCCACGAGTACACTGACAGACAACACAATAAGTGTCCGTGGCCCAAGACTGTTCAACTGCCTCCCAGCATACATAAGGGGGATTTCCAATAGACCCCTGGCTGTCTTCAAGAAGGCACTGGACAGGCATCTAAAGTCAGTACCTGACCAACTGGGCTGTGGTTTGTACGTCAGTTTGCTTGCAGCCAGCAGTAACAGCCTGATAAATCAGACCCTGATCCACCACAAGGCCTGGTCTCAGACTAAGCTGCATGAGCGTTGACCCCCAAAACCCTCTCCAGGTAAACTCCAGGTAATGCAATAACTCAAGAAATCCACTGGATTCAAATTTGTAATACAGTGGACCCCCGAGTAACGAGCAAAATTCATTCCAGAAGCCTGCTCAAGTGCCATTACCGAACGAATTTACTCCCCTAAGAATTAATGTCAAGTAGGTTAGTCCATTTCAGACCCCCAAAAATACACTTACAAAAGCACTTACAATATTATACTTACATAATTGTACGATTTCCGAGGTGCTTGTTACTCAGGGGTCCACTGTACTGGTATATTCCACCTAAATTACTGCAATGGTTGAAGTCCCTTGATTTGTACTCCCTGGAATGCAGGCCCCTGACACTTATTGTGTTGTCTCTTATCGTGCTAGTGGCACCCCTGCTTTTCAATGGGAAGATGTTGCATCGTCTGCCGAGTCTTTTGCTTTCATAGTGAATGATTTTCGTGTGCAAGTTTGGTACTAATCCCTCTAGGATTTTCCAAGTGTATATGATCATGTATCTCTCCTGCCTGCGTTCTAGGGAGTATAGGTTTAGGAACTTCAAGTGTTCCCAGTAACTGAGGTGTTTTATCACAGTTATGTGTGCTGTGAAGGTTCTCTGTACATTTTCTAGGTCAGCAATTTCACCTGCCTTGAAAGGTGCCGTTAGTGTGCAGCAATATTCCAACCTAGATAGAACAAGCAACCTGAAGAGTGTCATCATGGGCTTGGCATCCCTAGTTTTGAAGGTTCTCATTATGCATCCTATCATTTTTCTAGCAGATGTGACTGATACAATGTTATAGTCCTTGAAGGTGAGATCTTCCAACATGATCACTCCCAAGTCTTTTACATTAGTTTTTCTCTCTATTGTGTGGTTGGAATTTGTTTTATACTTTGATGTACATTACATATACAGTGGACCCCGGATTACGTACTGCTCCAAACTCAAACAATTATGTAAGTGCATTTTTGTAAGTGCTTTTGTAAGTGTATTTTTGGGGGTCTAAAAGGACTAATCTAATTTACATTATTCCTTATGGGAACAAATTCGTTCGGTAACGGCACTTGAACAGCATTCTGGAACGAAATAATGACATAATCCGGGGGTCCACTGTACATTATAATCAATCAATCAACTTTATTTCTGCTAATATTACAAAGTGGGGTTTACACATTTTATGGTATTTGTACATTTTATGAAATAATTATTACAAGAAGTCCAATAGTATGCCTAGGCATTTCAGGCAGTCTTATACTAGATCTTACTCTATAGTGACACAATAATTATACTGGTATTAAGGTTAGATAATTGTAGTGATTAACACTTACATGTGTCCACATACAAGTGGCTTGTTACACTTTTCAGCACATGCTACATGTAGTCGTCCATGTAAGCACATTCCACACTGCCCCTTACACACATGTCCACACTCCAACATTGTACCACAAGGCTCACTACAGTGCCACCATGTACTCTCTTTATCTGCAACTAAATCCCAAGATAATGCTATTATAATAAGAGCGCAAGAAATTATGAAAAAAATCACATATGCATTTTTTTCAATATTTATGTCAAGGTTTGAATTTGAGTGCAAAGTAAAGCATACACAAAACATAATATAATGTTTAAAATCAGAAATCTTATTTACAAAAATTATACAGTATATATGTGAGAAATATTGCATGAATGAACCCCTTGTCTAGCCCTTCCTGCTGCCAAAGTGAACTTTTATTTATTTCACTCTTATTTCAAGAATGCCTTATCCAAATGGCTTAAAATTTTCAACACTTGTATATGGTAATGAGGACAAAATTCTTGGAACAATTGGCAAGCTCATGTTTCCTATGACCAATACAATACAGTTTTTATTTATGTAGTATAAATAATATAATTTATGTGTACAGTAGACCATCGTTTAACACGGTCATGTTTGGCACGTTTTGGTTATAGCACTATTGAAGAATTGTGGCATATTTTTGTATAACACTTCGTAAAATTAAAACGGTTCAGTTTGCGGGAGGGGAAAAAATTTGGAGCGTGTGTTGGCCATGGGATACACTCTGCTTGGCTGTGGGTTAGACCATTGAGTCAACAGGGGAGACCTACCACCATCCCCTGCCACCCTCCACCACCCTTGTCCCAGCCGGTTCATACGTGTGTATGACCATCCTCTACTAGGAGCTAGCTGTGTTTATTTTTGTTTGTGGATTGAGTTTAGATCTTTTAATTGCCATATCTTAAAATTGCCAAGCAATCATGGCACCCAGTAGGCATACAAGTGTTACTGAAAGTGGCAAGAAAAGGTTTAAGCATTTAAGTCTAGGAGTTACGAAGAAAATTGAGATATTAGACAAGCTTAAGAGTGGCTCACGTGTAGTGGATATAGCGAGGGCCTATGGCCTTAATGAAGCATCAGTTCGTACAATTAAAAAGAACGAGGTGAATATACAAGCTTGTGTAATGAATAACCCAAGATGTCATCTCATGAAAAGAATGACACACAGATCACAACAAATAAAACTGAAAACTTGTTGCTTGAGTGGATCGAACAAAAGATAAAGAAAGGTGCACCACTTAATTTCCTCTTAATGGAAAAGGCCTTACAGTTGTTTAAAGCAGTGTGTAATAAGGCGTGAAAAAAGTGTATGTTTAGCACAGGCTAGTTCCACAACTTTGCATAATAAGTTACATAATATTAAGTTTTCTGGTGAAAGTGCTTCAGCTGATCATACAGCAGCAAGTAATTTCCCTGCTGAATTGTAGGAAATTATTTCTGAGGATAACTATGAGTCACATCAAGTGTTTAATGCTGACAACACAAGTGTTTTTTGGAAGAAAATGCCAACACGAACTTATATCAGTCAGCAAGAGAAAAGTGCACCTGGCTTCAAGGCAGCAAAGGATCGCTTCACCTTGCTCCTTTGCGGTAATGCATCAAGTGATTTCAAGTGTAAGCCCATAGTTATTTACCGCTCTAAGAATCCTTGTGCTTTGAAAGGTGTAGATAAAAACACCTTACCAGTAATTTGGAGGTCAAACCAGTCAGCATGGATGACAGAGGAAATATTTATTGACTGGTTTAAGCATCACTTTATTCCTGAAGTCAAGTTTTACCTGCACAGCAAGAACCTTGCATTCAAGTCTCTCTTCATTCTTGATAATTCCTGTACTCATCCACAAGCTTTGCTGGATGTGACCATACATGTAAAAGTTGTATTTTTACCTCCAAATACATCTCTAATACAACCACTGGATCAGGGAGTTAAGGCATTCAAGTGCAACTACACAAAAAAAGTTATAAAAAAAACAGTTGCATCAATGGACTCTGACTCCAACCTGGCAGTACTAAGCTTCTGGAAAAAAATTAACATTGCAGATGCCATCAGCTATGCTAGAAGTGCATGGAATGAAGTGCCCCAATCAACATTAAATGCAGGCTGGGGAAAGTTATGGTCTTCTGTAGTTAATTCTTTCACTGGTTTTCCCTTGCTTGAGAGTGAAGTTCAGGAAATTGTTCAGCTGGCAAGGAGATTACCAGGTGATGGTTTTGAAGATATGAATGAAGAAGATGTGAATGAACTCTTAGAATATGATGATGATGATGAAGACAGGAGTCCAGAGGAAATGTTGGCAGAGTTCGATGCACAGATACCTGGAGTTTACCTGGAGAGAATTCCAGGGGTCAATGCCCCTGCGGCCCGGTCTGTGACCAGGCCTCATGTTGGACCAGAGCCTGATCAACCAGGCTGTTACTGCTGGCCTCACGCAGTCCAACGTACGAACCACAGCCTGGCTGGTCAGGTACCGACTTTAGGTACTTTAGGGAGGGAGATAACAGAAGAAGATGAAGAAGAACCTGAAGAAAAACAGTTAACATTCCAGCAGTTACGTGAGCAGTTCCATGTTGCTGCTAAACTAGCAGACTTTTTCACTGAAGAGGACCCTGACAAATCTAGAAGCAGGGCTTTGAAATGGGGTCTAGACCAGCCGATGATGCCGTAATGTCAGCTGTATAATGTACTGCAGAGTAAAAGAACCCAGAGATCCATTACAGAATTTATGCACACTCCAATACAACCATCGACTTTAGTACCACAACCTCTACCATCCACCTCAGCCCAGTAGGGCCACACAATGCATATCCACTCTCTTCACAATCATCCACAAACACCATTACCCACAATTTAATGCTTTCAGGGTCCATGCCGTAGTTCTACGGTTTTGAGTTGAGGGTCCAAACCGTAGTTCTACGCCATGAGCTCAGCTCACTCAGATAAGCTGTGAGTGGTAAATTTGGGCCTAGATATGAGAGAATACATCTATGTGGTAAGTGTGCACCACATAAAACAAATCCTGTAGCACACAGTGCATAATGAGAGAAAAAAAACCGAGACTGTAATTTTCGATTAATCTCTGAAGAACGCACCTCAACTAGTCCCTCTTCCTCCTCTTCCTGTGAAGCAATAGCCTCAACTCTGGTCTGATGCTCTTCCAGTTTCAGCTCTTGCAGCTCTTCAGTTGTTAGCTCTACCCTGTGGTCCTGCACCAACTCTTCCACATCCTCACCACTCACCTCCAAACCCAGGGATTTGCCCAATGCCACAATACCTTCCATAACAGGCACAGGGTCGGCAGGGTCAGGGTCAGGGTCAGCCTCAAACCCTTCAAAATCCCTCTGTTGGATACAACCTGGCCACAATGGTGTCAGTAATATGTACTGAAGCATATTGATTCATTTGTGTAGTGTATTATAAGTAATTCTAGTTGTGTTATAATTGTGATCCCTTGTTACTTGTGACGTCAGAGGCCCACGCATGTGTGCGCGCAGAGACAAGCGTCTCCCTCATTCTCGTCATAGGCATAGGACTGGACAGAGGTGGCTGGGTACTATTCGCTCTCTTACTTAATATACGCGTTCACCATCCATCCGTGACTTTCCTTGTGACTACCAATTACCTTACCCAAGAACCCCACATAACAAATGGTGCCAGCAGTGGGCCCGTAATTTGTGTCGATTACGGTGATTTTATGAGATAGATTTTAACAAGCCGGCATCTTGTGTATCGTGTGTAAGCCTCCAGAGAACACGCTACCAGCTACGAACTCCAAGCAGAATTGTCAGCCTGTCTACACTGTTCCTGGTCAGCTAAGTGCCTTATCTCTTCTTTGTTAAAACCTATGAGGGGTAGACCCGGGTTTTGCAAATTAAGCTATGTGATAAGCCAGTTTGTGAGGGGTAAGAGTGCCCAAGCCAGCCAAGCCACCCATCCAGTTATGTCAGCCAAGCCCTCGAGCCAGCTTACTAACCCTGCTGTGCTCATATTTATAAGACACCAAGCCAGCCAACCTGTGTGAAAGGTCTAAAGCAAGCCAAACCAACCCAGCTGACTCTGAGAAGTAAGCCAGCAAGCCACACTACTGATATAAATTTTATTGAAGACCCTAATTTCTTCTGCTAAGTTAATTACCTCAAGTCCAAGTCCATGACTTTTTGTGAATTTGTAAGTCCAACAGTTATTTATCCTTGACGATTTGTACTCCTGCTCCTGTAAGTATTATTTTATTTTCTTGTTAAATATCTTGTTTATTTTTATTTATGTTGAAGTGTTGTTTGAACAAGTTCACTCTTAAGTTTGATTAAAGTCAGTGTTCTTAGTGAATTGTTTCAGTAATTGTTTAATTGAGTTACCTTGATTTGCTTGCAATTAAGAGTAAGAGTGTTCAAACTAGTTAATTTCTAATATCTTTGTTTCTTGTGTTGCAAAATTTTCCCCCAGTGCAATTTTATTGACTATTGATAATTCCTGAAACTGATTTTGTGCAATTTAGCTTTTGCATTATTCAATTTTGCTTTCATAAATTTTTATTGTGCTTACTTATGTGTTCAAGTAATTTGTCATTCTTTCAAGAGTAATAAGTAATACTCTAGTGAAATTTTCTCAGTGATTTAAGAAGTAACTTTATTTCAATTGTTGCCAGTGAATATTTTAATTATTTTGTGCAATTCTCCTTTTTAGTGATTTGTTTCATCAGATTGTTGCTCTTTCCATAAGCATTATTGAATTTTATTTAATTATTTTTGCACTGAATTATTAATTTCTTGTTGCAATTTTTGTTGAGATTTAAAAGTAAAGAAAACTCACCTTGCAGTTAATTCAAGTTAAAGTAAGATTTTTGAATATTAATGTGTTAATTTTTCTTGCCAAGTCAATTTCCAGTGAGTTATCTTTTCTTAAAGTGTGAATCTCTTGCAATTCTTCTTACTTATGCAGAGTAGTTAAAATCCTTAATACCAGTTAAGCTGTATTGTGCTATATACTTTCTTTTATTCTTTTCTTTTTGATTTCTCGTTCATTTGTCTGAAATCATGTCTCAAGTAAATTTATGTGATAATAATGTGTGTGCTGCTACTCAGAGCTATAATAATAATAATGAGTCAGTAAAAAGTTCTCATAGTCCCTTCATGACTGAACGACAGTATCTAGCTTTTGTGCAATGTGTTTGTTCTCCCAGCTTGTATCAGAGATTTGCCAGAGTGCTGCGGAATGTGAAGTTCAGATTAGTTCTTGTAGATCTGTGCCTTATTTATTAATTAATAACCCTTTACCGGGCAGGACCGTGTACAGACGGTCCTAAACACGTGTTTTTTGCACGTGTCATCCTACTCCCCCAGCGCATCTAGGTTCCCGTTCTCTATATCTGACCAATCACAAGCCTTCTGTGAGTCACTCCAGCTAAGTGAAACCGGCATCTGCTCGCTTCCCATTGGTTGAGAGACCAAAATGTAAACACTTCTCGCTTGGCATCACACCAGAGCCGGATTTTTGCTCTTCTTCCACTCATATACACTGTGATTATACTCTCTACAATGTCGGTAAGTACTAATTGTTGTGTCCAGTGTGTAAATGAATAGTTTAGGCATATTTTGAGATATATATCAGGAGTTAGATATGCATAATATGAGTGTACCATGCAATTGAAAAAAGTGCAAAAAAAGAGGACCATGTACAGACGGTCCCGACCGTCAGGGCCACATTTCAAATTTCAGTAAATAAATATTTATATAAAAATTTCTAGTGCATATATGAATTCTGTAGTGGTCTGGTTGTGTACAGAACATTCTTATTGTCATTCCAGATCAATGAGAAATTGTTCTATGGTGAACCCTCCCAACAGAAGTTCAAATATCTCTGCATTTTGGAGGAAAGTGACTCAGATCCAGAACCAGATGACCTATTGCCATCTCCAGTGCAGTACCAACATGCAGAAAGGCCTGATGACAGTGTGAGGTTTGACCAAAACGATAGGTTTGATAAAATGCTAGGTCACTGGACAGTGCAAGGCAGAATATTTACATGCAATTATTGCAGCAAAAACGAAAAATCATGTCACATCCTCATTTTCGTGTGCCGTATGCAAGGTAAATCTATGCATCAAGAAGGAAAGAAATTGCTTCATAGCCTTTCATTGTAGCAATTAGTGATCTAGAATGATTGTTTTTTCTCAGGAAATTAAGGAATATGGGACTTGAAAGTTTTATCCCTTTGCAATGTGTCCATGTTGCTCTTTGGTTCACTTTTATATTTTTTATACTTACAAAATGTTTGGAAACAAGTTCCATTTGTGTTTTTGATATTGTCTATTAGTATAATAAAATAGAAAAATACTTATTTGGTTTTATTAACAATTGCAAATTTGCAACATTCAGAATTTGACACCCTTTAATGGTCGGGACCATCTACAGACGGTCCTTGAATATTGGCAATTGCGCGAAAAGTTTTTTTAGAATTTCAATTATATGGGCTCATTATCCTTACATTGAGCTACTCTATCCACTCATATGAAATACATTTCGAAATTATCTCTTACTTAATATACGCGTTCACCATCCATCCTTGACTTTCCTTGTGACTACCAATACATTCCCCAAGAACCCCACATAACAATGGTCTCCAAGCAAAGTTCAAAGTCCTGGAAGTCACTGCATTCCAAGCCTTACCTATAAGGCCTATGCAGTTGTAGATATTGAAGTGATTCTTCCAGAACTCTCTAAGGGTCAATTGAGTGTCCGAGGTCACTTCAAAGCACTTTTCAAACACTGCTTTGGTGTACAGTCTTTTGAAGTTGGAAATGACCTGCTGGTCCATGGGCTGGAGGAGAGGAGTGGTGTTAGGAGGCAAGAACTTCACTTTTATAAAATTGAAGTCGTCACACAGTAGGTCTTCCAAGTTTGGAGGATGTGTAGGAGCATTGTCCAGTAACAGGAGGCACTTGGGACCCAAATCCTTTTCCTGTAGGTATTTTTTCACAATGGTGCCAAACACTTCATGGATCCACTCACTGAAAAATTGCCTTGTGACCCATGCATTCTGACTAGCTCTCCACAAGACACACAATCTATTCTTGACGACATTGTGTTTCTTGAACACTCTGGGATTTTCTGAGTGATACACTAGTAAAGACTTCACTTTAAAATCCCCACTAGCATTAGCACAAAACATAAGAGTTAGCCTGTCTTTCACAGGCTTGTGTCCTGGCAGTGCCTTTTCCTCCTGAGTAATGTAGGTCCTGTTGGGCATTTTCTTCCAAAAGAGGCCTGTTTCGTCGCAAATGAACACTTGTTCGGGTTTCAAATTTTCAGTCTTTATGTATGTAGTCCTGAAACTCGTTTATGAATTTTTCAGCCCCACGTTTGTCTGAACTGGCAGCCTCACCATGCCTTACCACACTGTGTATGCCACTATGCTTCTTAACCTTTAAATGGTCCAAACGTATATATATGTTCGCACTCCCAGTGCC
>WNWK01004743.1:7484-133516 GCA_009830355.1 Cherax destructor
GGCTTGAACTGGTTGTGGTTCCCATGCAGCCCTGTTTCCCTTTCCCCGAGCTGTCCCCCTCCACTTTTGCCGTTTGTGGTTGATACCTTTGTTTGTTTTTGTTTTTGTCTTACGGTACAACTTTTATCACGGTCTGGCTTTTTAAACCCTTTTCTTTTTTTTCCCAACTCGGCTGGAAAAAAGGTCACCTGGCTGTTACCCCGACCCCCCCCCCTAGGTTGGGGGGAAAAAAAAGGGGGTTGGGAAAGGGGGCTTGAGCTTCATTGGTTGAAAACCCCGTAATATCAATTCTTTTTTGGAAACCGGAAATAACGGACGAGGTGAAAAAAGTGAAATCTTTCTCGCAGCCCTTGTCTGCCCCATCAATATTCTTGCCTACCTTAAACGGGCTGTGATGCCGGTGAAGGCTCTTTTTCCCAAGGAACCGGGCTCCGTTCTTTTTTTTTCCTTGGCTCTGATTACCCCTACGGTTTTAACCTTTATGAAAATACTATTAATATTTTTTGAGAACGAGACCTTTTGCTCTATAAACTTAAACACATATTCCCCGGGGGCCCTTTAAAACCCCCTAGGTCTGTACTGCTTAGAATGGGACAAAGATACATCATAACCCCGGGAAAAGATACATGGATTGACCCCAAACCTGCCCCCAAAAAATACTCTTATCCCAAGGGCGGCGGCGGTGCGGATATCTCCACTGAAAACTGGGAAACCCATGAAAACAGAAACACTAACAGAAACTCAATAATGTTGGGGGAGATTTTCAATCTCTTTGAAAAAGGAAACCCCAAACCTCTTGACTGTCTTCAAGATGGCCGACGATTCCTCAGAACAGTTCTGAAAAAGGGCTGATGGGACGTTAACTGGCCTGATCGGGGAACCGGGCCCTGGTCTGGGACAGGCCCAGGCCTGACCTCAAAATGAATCCCGGTAACCTCAGGTAGTTGTTTTTTTTAGTTATATTATTACGAACATCACTTTTACTATATTATAAATAATGATATTGTTTTAACTGCAAAGGGAAGGAAGGTGGTGCAACTCCTGGAATCAAAAACCTTTTGGGTCATGGAACCCCTCTTAGGCTTTACGTATTAATTATAGGGGGAAAATTAATGACTCAAATATGACCAAAATTTTCCTTACAGGGGCTGACCCTATAAAAAAAACATACAAACTAGCATTTGTAATTTTTTTTAAAACGTGTACATTATGGAACATTTTGGAAGTAAATATACCGTAAATTCCTTCATCAGGATTCAAAAATAGTGTCGTCTGTACATTTATTTTTTTTTTGCACAATCTGAAATCATGGCGATATAATTAATGGTTTTTACCTTGGGAGTCAACGACTACCACGTCATCTAGTTTGCTGGTATATTTATTATCACGATTTTCCACTGGTTTCGAAGGACAAGATTTTTGTAGCTACTAGTGCACAATCAGCTCAACCTTATCAAACAACTAGTCAAGGCTCATTCAGAATTGCAATACCTGTTCATGGCTGACAATGGTTTTTCAGATGGCAACGAATGAGATTGCGTTAACAGTTTGGTGTTCGTTTTAGTACATCTGAAATATATTTTTTTTTTTGGGGGGCACAAAGTCAGCTACGAGGCAATGATAGATCGACTACTCAAGTTACCAACGACTGGGCTGAAACATTGTTCTCCAAAATAATGCCTCTCCACTCATGTCTTTTTTCTGACAGCCCGTCTGACCCTCAGCCATATAGGGAAAAAAATGCCCTGATTTTTTTAAGTGCCCTGATTCTATATAAACACTATATTGGGCATATAATAGCAGAAAAGGTACTGTATGACTAACATACTAATTAACCTATTTCAAACACAAATAACCAATAATTATCCCAAAATCTACCCAGAAAGAAATCAACTTTTGCCCTGAGAATATTGAGTTCGTAGTCCAGGTGTATGGTGGATAAAAGGACATAAGTGCAGCTAATGCGACATTTTACCGTGGCAACGTTTCGCTCTCCGGAGCTTTGTCAAGCCGTGACGGCTTGCTGTATGACCCACAATACAGCAAGCTCCTGGAAGCGAAACGTTGCCGCATATAAATGTCGCATTAACGACATGTGTCCTTTTGCCTAACATATTGTGGGTAATTCTACCAACATTATTACTGTCGTAATGTTGCTGCCTCCCAGACCTCCATCCTCGCACCAGTGATCAACATTTAAGTTGATTCCATCAATGACATCTACTATATATAGAATGCCGCTTGTTATGCAGAGCATTTGGGACAAATTAGGTCAATTTTGTCCCAGGATGCGACCACACCAGTGACTAACACCCAGGTCCCATTTTATACTGATGGGTGAACATGGACAACAGGTGTCTTATGGAAACACGTCCCTAATGTTTTCCAGCCGTACCGGAGATTGAACTCCGGACCTCAGTGTGTGAGCTGAGTGCGCTAGCGATCAAGCTACGGGCTGTGAGACCAGCCAGCCAAGACGTACAGACGAAGGGCCATGCTAAACACTTAAAATGACTGAATATAAAATGGTCATCTTGTTACTGATTCTATGACAGTCGTCCCACATGGTAGTGTGTCACCTTTCCTAATTAATTTAACTGGTTGACGTAAATTTTAATTTTGAAATCGAGGACGGTTGTGTCAGTAATGTAGCGTTTCGGGCGATATATGATGTC
Organism: Cherax destructor; assembly: GCA_009830355.1. Lineage (NCBI taxonomy): Eukaryota > Metazoa > Arthropoda > Malacostraca > Decapoda > Parastacidae > Cherax > Cherax destructor. Next base: position 10,160 of record WNWK01004743.1, read on the forward strand.
ATATTCCTGCCGGGTCCCAACTGATTAACCAAAAAAAAAAAAAAGATGCAGAAGAAAAACAATAAAAAATATTGTCAGAAGCAAAAGTCATGTGGCTAACCTGAAAATTCAAAATATCAGATAACAAAATCCTGGGAATAATGTACGACAGCACCACACAGAATTTACTGAGAACAACAAGCAATATAGAATTAAAGCAGCACTCACCGTGGGGCAGGTGTCTGCTGGTCGAGGTGCGGCTGCTGAATGTCTGCTGGTCTGCACCTGCAAGGTGACGAGTGGTGGCAAATGTTGACACAACCCGCTCACTCTGTCAGTCTCAAGCAATGTCGCTTACCAAAGACGTATATAACTGTTGACTAACTGTCAATGGTAATATGCTTCCAGTAAGATCAAAAAGGAGGTTATCTTGTAGCTATTAAAGAAAATGGAGGACAGGTCCTCAATTTCCTGGAGCCCTGGATTGAGCGTGATGAGGCCGCACCCATCCAATGCCCTGTAGCGACGTAGCCATTATATATCTTATTCATTATTGCTATTATAATCAGAGGGAAGCGCTAAACCCTAAGGGTCATACAGCGCCTGGAAGAATTGGAGGCAATCACATTCCATCCCAATGAAGAAGGGGTGGAAGCAGGTTCCAGTGGATCAAGAGCTCCTTAGGAGCACCAGGGGGCCTCCATGAGCGATTGTATGGTACGGAGAGTTATCAGTTAGAATTTCTAAACAAGCTTTGTAGTACCAGGATACCTTCTGTATTCCTTAGGGATGATACAGTTCTTAATGTTGACGATGGGTACGCCTGTACTTTAATATGACATACACGAAAATCCCTCTCCCCTGCCTTCCATTACAGGTACTCCAGAACAACCTTGGTAAACCTACCACTTCCCCTTTTTTCCCTTTTTTCATTACTTTTATAAGCAAACATTATCTGCAAAGCAGTGAGCGACGCTGAGGATCATCGTGGATCCTTCCAGCGGATCTCAGTATCTACGCCTCCAATTAGAACACTACAGTATTTACAAAAACAACAACAATGCGGTCAGTCATAGGTCAAGACTACGTCATATTTTCAGCATTCTTATGTAAGTCATATTTACAAGTTTAGAATCTGGGCGAGATATGTGTAGACTTTTGAGTGGTTGCCTATTTATTATGAATCAAGCAGCGGTCAACATAATACATGATGACAGCCCGTCAAGGTTCTCGTTGCATTTAATATGGGGATTTTGATGTAAGGACTGACAAGGCCTTCCCCAGTTCCTTTAATTGAACCTGATTGCCGCCCGTTTCCTGAGGCGCTGTACGAACCATACGGGTTTAACGCTCCCTCATGAATGCAATAATCGCAATATATGATGATAGGACAGGGTTGCAGCATATTGTTATCATACTCAAACACGTTTATATGGGCGCATTGAGATCATGAACCATCTCAGACAGTCAAGTGAGGCTGCAAAACACAAACATGCATGCATATACATACACTCAAGTATATATATATAATATATATATATATATATATATATATATATATATATATATATATAACTCAGATATATATAATAAAGTTTGGAGGAGAGGGTAGAGGAAGTTTTGTATGCGAGGGCTAGACATCCAGCAGGCGTGTGTGAGCCTCTTAAATAGGAGTGAATAGAGGCAAGTGGTTTTATAACTTGACGTGCTGTTGCAGCGTCAGCAAAGGTAACATTTATGAAAGGATTCAGGGATACCGGTTAGCCCGACGTTAGTCCTGGAGGTGGGAAGCACAGTTCCTGCACTCTGAAGGACGGGTGGGGACATCTGCAGTTTGGAACTGTAGTATCAACGCGCCTCTGGCAAGACAATGATGGAGTGAGTGATGGTAAGTGTTTTTCTTTCTTCTTTTCGGGTCACCCCCTCGGTGGGAGACGGCTGATGTGTTTATTATATATATATATATATATATATATATATATATATATATATATATATATATATATATATATATATATATATAAAAAAAATCACTTGCTAAAACATATCACTGACGTAAATATGTACCGACAAGTTAGTATATATACTATGTAAGTATGTAAGTTTTTAGTTTAGCTTTGGGATTGTGTCTCCGTGTCAGGGTGACTGTGTAAGTAATTCCTATGGCTGCATGTTTTTATTTTAAGCTGGTGGTTGAATAAAAGTTATGTCATTTCCACGGATGTGTTGAAAAAACTCCAGGAATCAGGTGGCAAGTGAATCTACAACTGAACGCTTTGTCTCATGTTTTTTTTATGTTCAGTGTGCGAAGTGATGTGCAATATACTCAGTAAAAAGACAAGACGGTGGACTTTTGGAAACCAAGTAATGATTGGGGAGAGAGAAAGAGAGAGAGACCTTACTGTGACCTAAATGATCAAGTGGGAAAGTCCTTTTCCCTGGACCCAACAAGTTTTCCCAAGCACTTATACTTGTCCTCCGGTGAAATGTATAAACGATATGACTGCGTCTTGGACAAGAAATTTCTTCACCAAGTTGATAAACTATTTTTAATTCCATTTCATGGTTCAGAGTATGGCAGTTGCTAGCGTATATATTAAGACCTCCCAGTTCGTCTCCCATATGTTGTCAATGAAATACTGTAGTAGATTATCAGCAAACGGAGCACAAATAAGTCCACGTCTTTTCCTAGTATACACAAAACAGCACCGGCACTGGGACTGATCCTTACGGAACCTCACTCATCACATGCACCTATTCCGATTCCTCGTCACGGACCATTACTCGTTGTTCCCTTCTTGTCAGGTATGCCTTGATCCATTGTAGTGCTTTTCCTGTTAATCGTGCCTGTTCCTTTAGTTTTTGTACCAGTCTCTTGTGCAGTACTGTGCCAAAAGCCTTCTTACAGTCCAAGAAAATACAATCTACCCATCCCTCTCTCTCCTATATTATTTCTGTTACTTTGTTGTAGAACTCCAGTATGTTTGTGACAGACTTTTCCATCCCTGAAGCCGTGCTGGTTGTATGAATCCACTCCTTTCTAGGTGCTCCACCACTCTTCTGATAATCTTCTCCATAGTTTTACGAACTATTCATGTAGATTAATGCTGTCTGACTGTCCACTTTCTTAAAAACTGGGACTACATTTGCTGTCTTCCAAACCTCTGGCAGTTGTCTCTGTTTCAATAGACTTCTTGACGATTGTTGGTAGCGGGGCACATAGTGCCTCTGCTCCCTCAGGCCCACGGTGAGATATTATCTGGTTCCACCGTCTTCGAGGTATCTAGCTCACTTATATGTAAGCTAGATACCTCGTGTGTGTGTGTGTGTGTGTGTGTGTACTCACCTATTTGCGGCTGCAGGGGTCGATTCGTAACTCCAGGCCCCGCCTCTTCGCTGGTCGTTACTAGGTCTACTCTGAGTATGTGTGGGTGTATTTCAGTACGTGTACACATACATAGATGTATACATATTCACACGTACTTACACACACACACACACACACACACACACACACATACACACACACACATACACACACAGACGATGTATGATAAAGTTCATGGAGCAGGGAGAGAGTGGACTTAGTACCGACTAGTGAAGATGCGCCAGGAGCTATGAATCGAGCCCTGCAACCACAGTTAGGTGAGTACAATTAGGTGAGTACACACACACACACACACACAAACACACACACACACGTAGCGGCCAGTGTAGAGGCGGGGCCAGGAGCTATGTCTCGACCCCTGCAACCACAACTAGGTGAGTACAACTAGGTGAGTACACACACACACACACACACAGGACAGGAGGTTTAGGGGAGACATGATAACGACATACAAAATACTGCGTGGAATAGACAAGGTGGACAGAGACAGGATGTTCCAGAGAGGGGACACAGTTGAAGACTCAGACGAGTCAAAGGGATGTTAGGAAGTATTTCTTCAGTCATAGAGTAGTCATAGATGTAGTGGAGGCAGGAACCATACATAGCTTTAAGACGAAGATACAATAGATATCTACTCGCTGCCAGGATACACAGCAATACACAACTGCAGACCACATCAAGCGGGGGGAGGTATTGCAATCTATTACTCTAATGAAATATCCTGCTGTGACACCATTTGCTATAATGATGAATATGGAGAATATATTTTTGCTAAATTTACTGCAAAAAACCTTAAGACTCCCATAACCATCGGGGCCATTTACCGGATGCCTCATACAAACATCCCAAGTTTTAGCGATCAACTAAAAACGCAAATAACTAACAACCAATTGAACAAACACCACCTTATCTTAGCTGGAGACTTCAACATCAACCTTGGCCTACCAGATGACCAGCCAGTAACCGATTTCATCAACAATATGAACAACACACTTCTCATACCAACAATAACCAAACCAACTAGGCTTACTGATACGAGTGCAACCATAATCGACCATATATGGACCAATATCCTAGCCCCCCTTAAATCGGGGATAATAACAGACAGCACCACAGACCACTACCCCACCTTCCTCTTAACAAACATTAGTAAACCGCCCCTAGAATACACCAAAGTTTCATTCCGACTCCATGACCAAGCTTCAATAAATAACTTCACAACAGAGCTAGACACAGTTGACTGGGCTATAGAATTCCCAAATGCCAAGGGTATCGATGAGTGGACAGACACCTTTCTTAATAAATTACATAGACTATACAACAAACATTGTCCTAAAAAAATGAAACAGATTACGAATAAACGGTTAGGCTGCCCATGGCTAACTAACAACTTACTAAAATCCATTAACAAGAAACATCAATATGAGAAGCAATATAGACGGGGATTCATACATAAGGAGTTTGTTAAACACTATTCATCAGTTCTCACCAAACTAATAAAAAAGCCAAACAATTGTACTACTCCAGCAGATTCACTGAAACAAGAGGAGATATAAAAAAGACCTGGAAAACACTCTCACATATTATGGGCACCCACAAACTGAAAAAAAATAGGGATATTGTCCTAACTAAACCAAACGAAACACCACTACAGCCTATTGATACAGTAAACAAGATAAATGACTTCTTCTCAACTATAGGATCAAATCTTGCCAGTAAAATTCCAGATACCAATGCCCGAGCAAGTGATTACCTAGATGGGAATTTCCCATCCTCCTTATATCTTGCACCTACAGAACCCACTGAAGTCTCCATGATAATCAAGTCACATAAAAATAAATCAGGACATCTGTCTCAAGTTCCACCCTTAATATACAAACGAGCTGCTCATGTCCTTTCATATCATATTTCTTTACTTTTTAACAAATCATTAGAAACTCGCACCTTCCCAACACTACTCAAAACAGCAAGGGTTACACCAATACACAAAGGTGGTGACCCTACAGACGTAAATAACTATAGGCCTATATCAAATCTACCATTGCTATCCAAAATATTCGAGAAACTTGTGCACAAGAGATTATACTCGTTTATAACGACACAAAGCATACTCAACCCCTGCCAATTTGGCTTCAGGAAAAATAAAAGCACTAACGATGCAATAGTAAAAATGATAGACCTGCTTTACACAGCACTAGAAAATAAGGAATATCCACTAGGACTTTTTATTGACTTAAGGAAAGCTTTTGACACAGTAAACCACGGCATCCTACTCCACAAACTTGACCACTATGGAATAAGAGGTCATGCACTAGCATACCTCAAATCCTACCTCACTAATAGGTACCAGTATGTCACTATTAAAGACACATCCTCCACGACACTACCACTAGACACCGGCGTACCGCAGGAAGTGTCCTTGGTCCCCTGCTCTTCCTCTTATACATCAATGATCTTCCCAATGTATCACAACACCTGAAACCAATACTCTTTGCTGACGACACAACTTATGTCATCTCTCACACAAACCTTGCCACGCTTAATACCATTGTTAACGACGAATTAATAAAAATATCAACATGGATGACTGCCAATAAACTTACACTCAACACTGATAAGGACCTTCTTGCATCATTATGTTTTTGGCAACAGAACAGATGATCCACAATTAAACATTAAGATCAACTCTACACCTATTGCTAGACATAACGAGGGCAAGTTCCTGGGCCTTCACCTTGACAGCAGCCTGAAATTCAGAACCCATATCCAACACATAACTAAGAAAGTGTCCAAAACTGTGGGGATCCTCTCTAAGATACGGTATTATGTACCACAATCAGCCCTACTCACACTATACTACTCACTCATCTATCCCTACCTCACATATGCCATTTGTGCATGGGGATCAACAGCAATTACCCACCTAAAGCCAATAATAACCCAACAAAAAGCCGCAGTAAGAATTATCACACAATCCAACGCTAGGCAGCACACCCCCCCACTCTTCAAAGACTTAAACCTACTCACTGTCCAGAACATCCATACTTACTACTCTGCTATCTACATTTATAGAACCATTAATTCCAACTTTAACCCTGAGCTAAAACACTTTCTTGACAGTTGTGACAGGACCCATAGACATAATACCAGACATAAACATCTCTTTGACATTCCCTGTGTCCGACTAAATCTATACAAAAATTCAATGCGCATAAAAGGGCCTAAAATCTGGAACTCCTGCCTGAAAACTCTAGAACTGCAGACACAACCTCCATTTTCAAAAGCACCGTTAAAAACATCTTATCTCACTTACGCACCCAACCGGTAGTTAACCATACGAAAACTACTTTATCTTGCACATATCCACAGCAAAATACACTTATTGATATCTGTGATTCTCCTTAATTTGAACATTACTAACCACAGCAAAATACACTTATTGATATCTGTGATTCCCCTTAATTTGCACAGTTCTAACCAAAATTCTAATACAACTATTGCTCCAAAATACTTAAGCTAGTCATAAGTTTGCCTAAGATACTCCAATATAGAAACTATATTATGCCAATATATCACCTTTATCATTAATATATAAACTAATTGCTAACTTTTTATACTAATTGTTAAATTCTCAATGTTTAAATTCCAGTACCTAAATTTTGTAAACCTAACCTAACCTTACAATCTGTATATTCATTGTATAGCTATTGAGTAAGACCTATCATAAGACTGCCTGAAAAGCCTAGGCATACCTAGGCATATTATTGGCCATCTTGTAATATCAACTTTAATGTATAACTATAAGTACCCCCCACCTTGTATTACGTGAAATAAAGAATTTGAATTTGAATTTGAAAGTATGATAAAGCTCATGGAGCAGGGAGAGAGAGGACCCAGTGGTGATCAGTGAAGAGGCGGGGCCAGGAGCCGAGTATCGACCCCTGCAACCACAATTAGGTGAGTACAGTTAGGTGAGTACAGGAGCTGTGAATCGACCCAAACAACCACAATTAGGCGAATACACACACACACACACACACAACTGGTGAAGAGGTGGGGCCAGGAGCTATGAATCGACCCCTGCAACCACAATTAGGTGAGTACACACACACACACACACACACACACACACACACACACACAACACAAAGGTCAGTCCTAGGGCCGGTGCTGTTTCTGGTATTAGTGAAAGACATGGCAGAAGGGATAGATTCAGAGGTGTCCCTGTTTGCAGACGATGTGAAGCTAATGTGGAGAATTCAAGTGGATAAGGATCAGGTAGGACTACAAAGGGATTTGGACAGGCTGCAAGCCTAATTCAACAACTGGCTCCCGGAGTTTAACCCCACCAAGTGCAAAGTCATGAAGATGGGGAAGGTCAAAGTTTTAGTTTCATATCTTTATTATGCACCCCATACCCATCCTGTGGGCGGTAGTCAAAAGATTACAGAGGTACATAATGGGTCCAGGGACTGGACCCCAAAGTTTTGATAGCTGAGCAAGTTACAAAGGTAATGAACTAACAAGCTACAAAGGTAATGAACTCACAAGTTACAAAGGTAATGAAACATGTAAGTAAATTTACTTACTTACTTTTATACATGGTTACAATCATGAATAAATTATAAAGCAATGAACAATTCACTAGTCTACACCCGGTCACAACTGTAATGAGTTCTTGGTGCAAATTTTAATGTCAAAGAAGACCACCAAAGACTGCAAACCAGAATGCAGTACCAGTTTGGAACCCACACCTGGCCAAGCACGTCAAGAAATTAGAGAAAGTGCAAAGGTTTGCAAAAAGACTAGTCCTGGAGATAAGAGGTATGTCCTACGAGGAGAGGTTAAGGGAAATCAACCTGACGACACTGTAGGAAAGGAGGGATAAAGGAAACATGATAACGACATATAAAATACTGAGAAGAATTGACAAGGTGGATAGGTACAGGATGTTTCAGAGATGGGACATAGCAACAAGAGGTCACAACTGAAAAATAAAAACTCAGGTGAGTCACAGGGATGTTGGGAAGTATTTCTTCAGTAATAGAGTTGTCAGGAAGTGGAACAATCTGACCTACGAACCTTGGGACAATGTACACAGTACTCTGCTCACCGTACCACGCTGGTCAATACTTTGGTGCCTAGCTTACGCTAGACGTTTTGGTCCAAAGACAGAGACAGGATGTTTCAGAGATGGGACACAACAAGGTGTCACAATTGGAAGTTGAAGACTCAGATGAATCACAGGGATGTTAGGAAGTATTTTTTCAGTCACAGAGCTGTCAGAAAGTGGAATAGTCTGGGAAGTGATGTAGTGGATGCAGGATCCATACATAGCTTTAAGAATAGGTATGATAAAGCTCATGGAGCAGGAAGAGTGACCTAGTAGCGACCAGTAAAGAGGCGGGGCCAGGAGCTGTGACTCGATCCCTGCAACCACAACTAGGTGAGTACAGTTATTTCAATATATATATATATATATATATATATATATATATATATATATATATATATATATTAAAATATATATATGAGGAACTTTTAAATGTCAATGAAGAAAGGGAGGCGGTAATTTCATGCTCTGGCCAGGGAGGTATAACATCTTTTAGGAGTGAAGAAGAGCAGGATGTGAGTGTGGGGGAGGTGCATAAGGCATTACGTAGAATGAAAGGGGGTAAAGCAGCAGGAACTGACAGGATCATGACAGAAATGTTAAAAGCAGGGGGAGATATAGTGCTGGAGTGGTTGGTATTTTTGTTTAATAAATGTGTGAAAGAGGGGAAGGTACCTAGGGATTGGCAGAGAGAAGGATGGGGGTCAAAAGAGATTGTAAAAATTATAGGGGAATAAGTTTACTGAGTATACCAGGTAAAGTTTATGGTAGGGTTATTATTGAAAGAGTTAGAGGTAAGACGGAGAGTAGGATTACAGATAAGCAAGGAGGCTTTAGAGTGGGTAGGGAATGTGTCTACCTGGAGAGAATTCCAGGGGTCAACGCCCCCGCGGCCCGGTCCGGCCCGGCCCGGTCCTTGTAGATCAAGTGTTTACAGTATTTAGATAAAGGTAGGGAAGTTTTCATTGCATTTATGGATTTAGAAAAGGCATATGATAGAGTGGATAGGAGAGCAATGTGGCAAATGTTGCAAGTGTATGGAATAGGTAGTAAGTTACTGAAGGCTGTAAAGAGTTTTTATGAGGATAGTGAGGCTCAGGTTAGGGTGTGTAGGAGAGAGGGAGATTACTTCCCGGTAAAAGTAGTCTTAGACAGGGATGTGTAATGTCACCATGGTTGTTTAATGATAATGATAATGATGATAATGATAATGATAATGTCGATTGAAGGCTGGGCCTGTTGTGTGTGCGGTGTGTGTATATGTGTGTGTACTCACCTAATTGTACTCACCTAATTGTGTGTATGTGTATGTGTGTGTGTGTGTATGTGTATATGTAATTGTGTATGTATATGTGTGTGTGTGTGATCCAACAATAAAATTTGCACCAAGAACTCATTGGGGTGAGTATAATACCGAGCATATCTCCTGAAGCACACATCAATCAGATAACTGCTGCAGCATACGGGCGGCTGGCAAACCTAAGAATAGCATTCCAATACCTCACTAAGGAATCATTCAAGACTCTGTACACCATATACGTCAGGCCCATACTGGAGTATGCAGCACCAGTTTGGAACCCACACCTGGTCAAGCACGTCAAGAAATTAGAGAAAGTGCAGAGGTTTGCAACAAGACTAGTCCCAGAGCTAAGGGGATTGTCCTACGAAGAAAGGTTAAGGGAAATCGGCCTGACGACACTAGAGGACAGGAGGGTTAGGGAAGACATGATAACGACATATAAAATACTGCGAGGAATAGATAAGGTGGACAGAGACAAGATGTTCCAGAGAGGGGACACAGAAACAAGGGGTCACAATTGGAAGTTGAAGACTCCTATGAGTCAAAGGGATGTTAGGAAGTATTTCTTCAGTCATAGAGTTGTCAGGAAGTGGAATAGCCTAGAAAGCGACGTAGTGGAGGCAGGAACTATACATAGTTTTAAGACGAGGTTTGATAAAGCTCATGGAGCAGGGAGAGAGAGGACCTAGTAGCAATCAGTGAAGAGGCGGGGCCAGGAGCTATGAATCGACCCCTGCAACCACAAATAGGTGAGTACAAATAGGTGAGTACAGTTGTGACCGGGTGTAGACTAGTGAATTGTTCATTGCTTTATAATTTGTTCATGATTGTAATCATGTATAAACGTAAGTAAGTAAATTTACTTACATGTTTCATTACCTTTGTAACTTGTGAGTTCATTACCTTTGTAGCTTGTTAGTTCATTACCTTTGTAACTTGCTCAGCTATCAAAACTTTGGGGTCCAGTCCCTGGACCCATTATGTACCTCTGTAATCTTTTGACTACCGCCCACAGGATGGGTATGGGGGTGTATAATAAAGATATGAAACTAAAAAAAAAAAAAATTAAAGACAGTAATAATTACAAAGATGGCCGTTAGCATGCCTAGCATGCCTGGGCATGCTAGGCATTTCGGGCAGACTTAATACTAGTTCTTAATCTATATTGCAAATTACATATGAATACAAATTTCAAATGACTAAATAGATTTACAATAGTGAGGTAGTTCAGGATAACTAGATTGTATTGCAAATTACAAATGAGTACAAATTTCAAATGATTAAATAGATTTACAATAGTGAGGTAGTTCGATTGTAAAAAATTAGTAATAAGAATGGTTTTGTCTTGGCATGTTACACAGTTTCTATTAAAGCTCCAATATTGGAGTATATCAGGCAAATTAAGACTAGTTTCATATTTATTAGACAATAGCTATATTCGGGATTTTATGTTTACTGTCCTTTGTGTCAGTGTTGGTGTAGATGAGGAGGATGTGTGTGGATGTGTTTAGGTGATGGTGAGGTGTTAGTGAGATAAGATGTTTTTTGATGATAGTGTTGAAAATGGTGGCTGAGTCTGCAGTTTTGGAGTTTTCAGGTAGGGAGTTCCAGATTTTAGGCCCTTTAATATACATTGAACGTTTGTATAGATTTACCCGGAGACGTGAAATCTCATAGAGATTTTTGTGTCTGGTATTGTGTCTATGGGTCCTGTCACAACTATCGAGAAAGCGCTTTAGTTCAGGGTTAATATTGGAATTTATGGTTCTGTACATGTAGGTTGCACAGTAGTAAGTGTGGATGTTCTGGACAGTGAGTAAATTTAGGTCTTTGAAGAGTGGGGATGTGTTTTGCCTGGGATTGGATTGCGTGATAATTCTTACTGCGGCTTTTTGTTAAGTTAATATTGGTTTTAGGTGAGTTGTCGCTGTTGATTCCCAAGCACATATGGCATAGGTGAGGTAGGGATAGATGAGTGAATAGTATAAATTCATGAGTGAGAGGGGTTGGATTTGAGTGGGACTCGCACTTGAGTTAATAGAATCTTCAAAGCTTATTTCTTGGGTAGAATTGAAAATTAGGTTGGGCAATTATTCTGTTAGTGGGATGGATTGTGAAGGACCTGCCTAATATGGGCCAACAGGCCTGCTGCAGTGTTCCTCCTTTCTTATGTTCTTATGTTCTTATAATGTGAGTAGGGCTGATTGCGGTACATAGAAACGTATTTTAGAGAGGATCCCAACCGTTTTGGATACTTTTTTTGCTATGTGGTTGATATGGGTGCTGAAATTCAGGTTGCTCTCAAGGTGTAGGCCCAGGAATTTGCCCTCATTGTGTTTAGCAATAGGAGTGTTGTCAATCATTATGTTCAGTTGTGTAACACCTGTTCTGTTACCAAACATAATGTAGAAGGTTTTGTCAGTGTTAAGTGTAAGTTTGTTGACTGTCATCCAGGTTGATATTTTTAGTAGCTCTTCATTAATAATGGTGTTGAGTGAGGCAAGATTTGGGTGGGAGATGACATAAGTCGTATCATCAGCAAAGAGAATCGGTTTCAGGTGTTGGGATACGTTGGGAAGATCATTGATGTATAGGAGGAAGAACATGGGACCAAGGACACTTCCCTGTGGTACTCCAATATCAAGTGGTCGTGTAGATGAAGTTGTGTCTTTAATGGTGACGTATTGATACCTGTTAGTAAGATAGGATTTGAAATACATAAGAGTGTGGCCTCTTATACCGTAATGGTCAAGTTTTTGGAGTAGGATGCCGTGGTCTAAAAAGAAGTAAATGTTAGGGTGTTGGGGAGAGGGGTGGGATTAAATTATGGGGAATCAAGTACAAAATGGGAGTTGACACAGTTACTTTTTGCTGATGATACTGTGTTTATGGGAGATTCTAAAGAAAAGTTGCAAAGGTTAGTGGGCGAGTTTGGGAGGATGTGTAAAGGTAGAAAGTTGAAAGTGAACATAGATAAGAGTAAGGTGATGAGGGTATCAAACGATTTAGATAAAGAAAAATTGGATATCACATTGGAGAGAGGGTGTATGGATGAAGTGAATGTTTTCAGATATTTGGGAGTTGACTTGTCAGCAGATGGGTTTATGAAGGATGAGGTTAACCAGAGAATTGATGAAGGAAAAAAGGTGAGTGGTGTGATGAGGCATCTGTGGAGACAAAAAACGTTATCCATGGAGGCAAAGAAGGGAATGTATGAAAGTATAGTGGTACCGACCATCTTATATGGGTGTGATGCTTGGGTTCTGAATGCTGTAGCGAGGAGGCGGCTGGAGGCAGTGGAGATGTCTTGTCTAAGGGCAATGTGTGGTGTAAATATTATGCAGAGAATTCGGTGTGTGGAAATTAGGAGATGTGGAGTTACTAAAAGTATTAGTCAGAGGGCTAAAGAGGGGTTGTTGAGGTGGTTTGGTCATTTAGAGAGAATGGATCAAAGTAGAATGAATTGGAGAGCGTATAAATCTGTAGGGGAAGGAAGGCCGGATAGGGGTCGTCCTCGAAAAGGTTGGAGGGAAGGCATAAAGCATGTTTTGTGGGCGAGGGGCTTGGACTTCCAGCAAGCGTGCGTGAGCGTGTTAGATAGGAGTGAATGGAGACGAATGGTTTTCTGGACCTGACGAGCTGTTGGAGTGTGAGCAGGGTAATATTTAGTGAAGGGATTCAGGGAAATCGGTTAGCCGGACTTGAGTCCTGGAATTGGGAAGTACAGTGCCTGCACTTTAAAGGAGGGGTTTGGGATATTGGCAGTTTGGAGGGACTTCTAAACTGTCGTATATGAGCTCCTCTGCAAAGACAGTGATTATGTATGAGTGAGGTGAAAGTGTTGAATGATGATGAAAGTATTTGCTTTTTTGGGATTTTCTTTCTTTTTGGGTCACCCTGCCTCAGTGGGAGACAGCCGACTCGTTGAAATATATATATATATATATATATATATATATATATATATATATATATATATATATATATATTCTCCATGGGGAAGTGGAACAGAATTATTCCTCTGTAAGCCATGCGTGTCGTAAGAGGCGACTAAAATGCCGGGAGCAAGGGGCTAGTAACTCCTTTTCCTGTATATATTACTAAATGTAAAAGGGGAAACTTTCGTTTTCATTTTGGGCCACCCCGCTTCGGTGGGAAACGGCCGGCGTGTTGAAAGAAAGATATATATATATATATATATATATATATATATATATATATATATATATATATATATATATATATATATATATATATAAACCCCACCAAATGTGAAATAGTTTCCACCAATCCACAGATGATCCAGAACATTAGGGCTGTTTTACCACGGGCACGAGCCATTGATCCAGCCAACAGCACTCTCCTTGGTGCTCCTCTTGAGCCCAATGCCATCGATCTGGTCCTGGAAAAAAAAATCTCAGACCTCAGGACGATGGAAGGTAGGATGAAAGACATCGATACACATGATGCCTTCTACCTACTCACCAGGTGCCTGTCAATCCCAAAACTTACATACTTCCTGAGATGCTCCCCCAGCCTTCAGCAGTCCGAAACTCAAGGAATATGACTATCTCCTTAAGACCATGCTAGAGAGTGTATTGAATCTTTCCCTCGAAGATGGACAGTGGTTGCAAGCCTCACTTCCAGTCAGGCTTGGGGGGCTGTGAGTACGCAAATCCTCCCAGATTGCCCTACCAGCTTTCTTATCCTCTTCCATAGCATCAAATGAGCTAATAAAACAAATTCTTCCAGACAACCTCAGTGATTCAGCAGGAATACAGGACTCTAGCTACACCAGTGCCATCACTGAATGGGAGAGACTTTATGCTCCAACACCAAAACCTAGTGAAGAACTGGCCTACAAACAGTCAAGCTGGGACGGCCCCATCACTGAAAAGATACTTGCCAATATGCTTAGGGCTGTAACATCAGACAGGGAGACTGCCCGTCTACTAGCTGTGAGAGCACATCACTCTGGGGACTTCATCCAAACAGTTCCCATTTCGGCCATGGGAACACGCCTCGACCCTAAGACCCTTCGTATTGCAGTGGCTCTGCGCCTTGCTGCCCCTATTCACACGGAATATACGTGTATTTGCGGCGATGCGCAAGCCGACCAATATGGTCTACATGGTCTTAACTGTTCCAAAACCAAGGGCTGGCATGCAAGACACAATGAAGTCAACGACATCATAAAGAGAACTCTTGCTACAGCTGGATGCCCAGCCGAGAGAGAGCCTCGATCACTAGCAGCCAACAATACCCACAACCCAGCAAACCGCCCCGACGGGATCACCATCTATCCTTGGAAGAATCGCAAGCTCTTAGCATGGAACTATACCTGTGTGTCGACACTGGCTGACACCTACATCCATCACAGTGTCAGGCGACAGGGAGTAGCTGCTGACCACAGGGAGGAGTACAAGATTGGCAAGTACAGGGACATAAGCCAACAGTATCAATTTGTCCCAGTGGGATCGGAGACCTTGGGATCATAGAGAAAAATGCAACACGTTTCCTTAAATAACTGGGTTTCAGACTCATCGACCCAGACGAAGAAGATAAGATTTTGTTTGTATTTTTAACCCAGAAAGTTATCCATCCAGGATGATCCAATAAAGTCAGTGCGTTATCGAGGACTGTCTGTCTTATTTTCATTAGGGTCCATTAAGCTTGTCGTCCAGGGTGGGACCCATAACAGTTGACTAGCACCCAGGTAACTACTAATTACTAGATGAACTGGGGCAGCAAGTGTAAGGAAATATGCCCAAAGTTTGCATCCGTGACGAGGATCGAACCACGAACACTCAGTATGCGAGTTGAGTGTATTATCAACTCTCAGTGGCCCCTAAAAACTCCAAGAAAAAGATGGTGATGATGCTGCGGCGAAAGCTGTCAGTGACCCTATACACCCCAACAAGAAGATACGGCATAAGCTGTCAGTGACCCTATAAACACCAACAAGACGAGGTATCCTGAAGATTTTCATACCGTGTAGTCATCGGGTGAGAAACCTAAGCAAACTGCATATATCTTGAAGAAGTAGTAGTATCTCTTTGTGCATCTATGCAGCAAGCAACCAACAGACATCACTGAACCAGTACACTACAACTCTTGCAGTTACAGGGAGGAAGAAATAACTAATCTGCACGTGACTCACGAAATCGTAATAACAGAACTGCAAACAAACTACGAAACAGGTGGGGTTTGAATCCATGGCTTATGCATTGGCCTGGAGTTTTAAGACTCGCTGCCATGGGTTCAAACCCACCCGTTCCATGTTGTTTTTTTTAAATTGCACGTGGCCTGGTGAGGGTTCGTGTTCGGGTTCGATCCCCGGCGAGAGTAGAAACATTGGATGTGTTTCTTTACACCGGTTGTCTATGTTCACCCATCAGTAAAATGGGTACCTGGGTGTTAGTCGACTGGTGTGGGTCGCATCCTGGGACAATTGACCTAATTTGCCGGAAATGCTCTGCATAACAAGCGGCTTTCTATATAGTAGTATGTCATTGATGTCAGCTAGGACTGTATACCTTGTACATGTAGTAAATAAAGATATTATTATTATAAATCCCCTCAAGGAAGGTTCCTTGACGCTGGTGGGGGGTCTTGATCTAGGGAATTGAATCTGTGTTCCAGTTCCCTGAATTAAGCCTGAATACATTCCATATCCCCCCCCCCACAGGCGCTGCATAATCCTACTGGTTTAGCGCTCCCCCTTGATTATAATAATAATAATAATAATATTATAAGTATCTGTACTTGCCAATTTGTGGTTACAGGAGTTGATTCTCAGCTCCTAGCCCCACCACTTAATTTGTCACTTTCCAGATTCATTTTCCCCTTACCTCATGGTCCCTATCGTACCTGTTCTTAATCATTCCACTTCCCAATTACAGTGAGACTGAAGAAATACTTCCTGACATCCCTGTGGCTCATTCGTATCTTTAAGGTCCAGCTGTGTCTCCGAGTTCTCATCTCTCGCCTCTCAAACAGCCTATCTCTGTCTACCATATCAATTCCTTGAATATATTGTATGTTATCATACCTTCCTTGGTTCTTCTGTCCTCCAGTGTCATTAGATTCATCTGTATCTGTATATGTATATCTGTATCGTGTTTCTGTTTATCTCTGTATATGTCTGTACTCACCTAATTGTGATTGCAGGGGTCGAGACATAACTCCTGGCAATGACTGTGTATTTATGTGTATCTGCTTATATCTCGCCTATATATACTCACCTATAATCCAATTTTTTTTTCCTTATATCTGTATATATCTGTGAGTATCTTGTGTTCATCTCTACCTCTGTATGGAGGTTTTTCTCTGTACTGTATTAATGTTTGTAACTATAGTAAGTAGTTAGGTTTATTCAGGTACACATAAATACAGATACATAAATTATCATACATAGCAGCATATGTGTAGATTACCCAGGATAACCTACAATGTCAGACAGAGTGACTAATTTCAATTGGAGTCCTTGTATTGCAAGTACGTACATATTTCCATTGGGTTCCTTGTATTGCATGTATTTCCATTGGGTTCCTTGTATTGCATGTAGTTCCATTGGGGTCTTTGTATTTCATGTATTTCTGTGTATATACTACATGGATAGGTACTTGAGTCTGTTTTAGTGATTACAGTGATCTTGGTGTAACTGTGCAGGTGAAGTACGGCCTTAATTAGGATATTCATGAGAAAATGCTAAACCCATAGGTGGTTTAGGGTGAATGGGAAGTAATTAGGTTGGAGGAAAAGGAGACTAGCTCTAATTCCTTGAATCAAGAGCTTTTCACCAGCACCAAAATACCCTTTAAGGATTGCAAGCTTAATGCCCTTCAAGGGGGGAGGGGGATGCCTTGATACTGATGAATGGCTCTTAATCCATGGAATTGGAGCTACTCATCCCTATCTTCAGATCAAGACTAATTACTTCTTATTCCTCATTTGCTGTACGTATACACTTTATGGATTTGGCACTTTCCCAAATCCATAAAGAACAATAAAAAACTATACCATAATAGTAATAATAGTAGTAATAATAATAAAATAATAATAATAATAATAATGATAATTATGTCCCTGTTGCAACCATTAAGAAAGTTTTAATTTAGTATACTGTATTTCATACATTAGAAAGTGTATTTTTTTATGTGCTTTTGTAAGTGTATTTTTGGGGGTCTGAAACGGACTAATCTAATTTACATTCATCCTTATGGGAACAAATTCGTTTGATAACGGCACTCGAACAGCCTTCTGGAATGAATTATTGACGAAATCTGGGTTACCACTGTACGTATTTTTACTTTGGTTTGAGAACCTACAGATATTACTGGTACACATGTATAGAACATTATGTAGTTGTGACCTATGATAACTCACTGAAGTCAAATAATATGACTGTTAAAATCATATGCATTAATTTAATGAATATGATTATTTAAAAGAAATTAGTGTAGAGCAAAGGTAAGACAAATTCCATTTCAGGAAATCTACAGTACAATACAGTGGACCCCCGAGTTTCGTATAAACTTCACTCCTGAAGTCTGCTCAAGTGCCATTACCGAACGAATTTACTCCCTTAAGGAAAAATTTCACGTAGGTTAGTCTATTTCAGACCCCCAAAAATACACTTCCACAAGAATTTACAAAATTATACTTACATAATTGCACGATTTCCGGGGTATTCGTTAACCGAGGGTCCACTGTACAGTTTTAATTTATTTATGCAGTACAAATAATGTAGTTTAGTACATGTAATAAAACATTGGTAGGCACAAAAGAAAGCCACTAATTATGCCATGCTTTTTTGTGCAAACTATAAATTTGTATAATGCTTGTGAATATCAACATATTTTAGGGATGCTACAACAATACATTATTTGTGGGAGATTTATCCCAGGAAAACCTATTAGTCAGTGTGACTTATTTCCTTTAGGATCTTTGTTAATTACAGTGGACCCTCAGAAATCGAACACTCCCAACTCGCCCTTTTATGTAAGTTTATTATTGTAAGTGCTTTTATAGGTGTATTTTTGGGGGTCTGAAACGGACTAATCTAAGTTACATCATTCTTTATGGGAATAAATTTGTTTAGTAACAGCACTTGAACAGCATTCTGGAATGAAGAATGTTCGATTTCCGGGGAACCACTGTATCTCATATTTTGGCAGTGATATGCCATATTTATATAGCAGTTATGTTGGCTGTGTTACATATTCATCAGACACCAGTGGATTATTTTTTGACTGGGTTTCTGGTGTAGCTTACAAAGCCATGGCAGCACTGGTGGCTTTCTTTGTGCTTAACAGTATTTTATCACATGTAAACTACATTTTGTATATTACACAAAGAAATAAATTTTGTTTGTTTATGGGTTTAGTGCTTAGTTATGATTATATGTACAGTGGTACCTCGGTTTTTGTTGATAATTCATTCCAGAATGCTGTTCGAGCACCGTTACCAAACGAATTTGTTCCCATAAGGATAAATGTAAATTAGATTAGTCCGTTTCAGACCCCCAAAAATACACTTAGAAAAACACTTACAATAATACACTTACATAATTGTTCGATTTGGGAGCTGTACAAAAACCGAGGTACCACTGTTCGTATTTACAAAGGCAGGGAGATTTTATTTAATGTTCATTTGTATTTTCTAGGAACTGTATTGAATGTATATATATTACTGTGTAAATTATTAAATTTAATTACAAATAAATTAATTTGCTTTACAGGATTAGAACCATGGATCCAGAGTTGGCTCTCCAGATGTTTGAAGAGGGGGGAACACTAGTCCTCCTTGGAATGCCAATTGGAACAGAGTTTGGCATTGACTTAAGTTCCTGGAATGTTGGTGAAAGATTTAAAGGGGTTAAGATGATTCCCCCAGGTATCCACTTTATTTATTTTAGGTTAGCATCCATAAAAATAATTTAATTAATTTTCTGTTTTTGTGAATATACAGTGGACCCCTGAGTAACGAACAAAATTCATTCCAGAAGCCTGCTCAAGTGCCATTACCGAACGAATTTACTCCCTTAAGAAATAATGTCAAGTAGGTTAGTCCATTTCAGACCCCCAAAAATACACTTACAAAAGCACTTACAATATTATACTTACATAATTGTACGATTTCCGGGGTGTTCGTTACTCGGGGGTCCACTGTACTAATAATATAGCTTGGAAATTAGGTGTGGGGTTACTAAATGTATTATCCAGAGGATGATTTGGACATTTAGAGAGGCTGGAACAAAATAGGATAACTTAGAAGGCATATAAATCTGTAGTGGACAGAAGGCGGGGAAAGGGTCATCCTAGGAATGGCTGGAGGGGAGGGGTGTAAAGGAGGTTTTGTGTGTGAGAGGCTTAGACATCCAGCAAGCATGTATGAGCATGTTAGATAGGAGTGAGTGGAGGCAAATGGTTTTTGATGACTTGATGTGCTGTTGGAATGTGAGCAATGTAAAATTTATGGAGAGATTCAAGGAACTACGTAGTTAGCCAGACTTGAGTCCTGGAGGTGGGAAGCACAGTGCCTGCACTCTGAAGGAGGGGTGGCAAGACTGTGATGGTGAAAGTGTTTCTTCTTTTTCTGGGGTCACCCTACCTGGAAATGGGAAGTACAATGCCTGCACTTTAAAGGAGGGGTTTAGGATATTGTCAGTTTGGAGAGATGTCTAAACTGTCGTATCTGAGCGCCTCTGCAGAGACTGATTATGTATGAGTGGTGGTGAAAGTGTTGAATGATGATAAAAGTTTTTTCTCTTTTTTTTTTTTTTGGGGGGTTCTTTCTTTTTGGGTCACCCTGCTTTGGTGGGAAGCAGCCAACATGTTGAAAAAAAAAATAATAATATTTTTGACATGCTGTCCCCCACCAATGTAGAGTGACCCCAAGAAAAAGAAAGAGCATTCACCATCACACTTTCAATAGTTGTCTTGCCAGAATTGTGCAGACATCACAATTCATTTGACCCTCCTAACTACAACACCCCCACCCCCTTCAGATTGGAGGCACTATACCTACCACCTCCAAGAATAAAATCTGACTACCCAGTTTTCTTGAATTCCTTCATGAATTCCTGTCCATCAGATCATCCAGCATTCACCTCTGACATCTGCAATGCTCTAACTCAGTCTAATTTATCTCCTCCCTGTAAGTCCCACTTTAATGCAGACTTGCTTTGAAGTATTTAGCAAACTAACTTGCACCAACTTTTCCTTCAGTTTTACACTCGCACTAACCCCCTGCTTCTACCCTTATACACCCCTGCTTGCAGCTCTGTATGACCCATACAGATTTAGCACATGTTTTTTAGTGCAGGTGTAATTCATTATTACATTCATAAAAAAAAGCACTAAAGAAAGGTAAACTAAAAAATTCAGTATAGCCTATTGCCAGACTTACTTTATTTAGCCCAGCTAAATTTGACACTGTATGTTTTTATTCCTAGAAGTAGTACTATAATTAGTGAAGAAATATATACAGCCTCTCCTCACTTAATGATGGAGTTCTGTTCCTAAGACCAGGAGCATATTATAATGGTAGTGGGTTTATGTCAACCATCTTTGATATTTCTTTAATGTCACCCTTGCACCATTTATAAAATTTTTAGTGTACGTATTTTTAAATGTTTATACAGTAGTGTACTGTATACGTATTGTAATAAACAGAATAGAGAAAATCAGCTCTAATATACATTATTTAGGTATGCATACTGGTCAGAGAGCCTTTCGTAAGTCCGAGTCGTCGGTAAATGAGTACGTTGCTAAGTGAGGAGAGGCTGTATTTAGGAATGCATGCTGGTCAGAGAGCCCGTCATAAGTCCGAATCGTCGGTAAATGAGTACAGTGGACCCCCAGATTTCGTACTGCTCCCAACTTGAACAATTATGTAAGTGTATTTTTGTAAGTGCTTTTGTAAGTGTATTTTTGTAAGTGTATTTTTGGGGGTATGAAATGGACTAATCTAATTTACATTCGTCTTTATGGGAACAAATTCGTTCGGTAACGGCAAGAATTATTGACAAAATCCGGGGGTCCACTGTAGTATATGTACATCACTAAGTGAGGAAAGGCTGTATTGTGAGCTATTAAAAGTTTTTGCCACACTTTTTTAGAAGATTACTAGTCACCTTCCCATTGCAGTGCTGTAAGCCGCCAAGGAGACACAGCACCGAGAACAGGATTTTTCCATGTTTTTAAGCAACGAGAAATTGTAGTGCGTCATTACGATGAAAAAGCTGAAGACTTGAAAGAAGGTAAATTTAGATTTTAATATATATTATATTTTATTATCCTTATTACATTTTGGAGTACTGTATTTAACATTTTAGTATCTCCAATATTAAATATTGTTAGCAATGATTCACATATTATTTGTCTGATCACATTTCCCAAGTTTGGGGATTGTGTTGCTGCTTGTTATATGTATATTTAAGAAAATATATTGGCAGAATTAACTTACTGTTCTTTTTTATTCTTCCTTACCAACAGCTGTATATTTTGAAATGTCATTGTATTTGTGTATTTACAAAAAAAAAAAAATATGCCGTGCAAATTTATTTCTGAACAACAAATGAAGAATTATTGGAAGTTTTTAAGATACCATATGTGTAAATACTGCAACATTTTTTAACCCAATTGAAATCTTCCACTGATGTACAGTTGATGCTGCTAGAGTAGCCTAAGCAAATGTTAAGAGAGAGAGAGAGAGGGTACCTCCTTTATGTCCCACACAAAATAGAGAAAACCTAACTACTTTGTTTACCTAAGAGTTCTTTATTATTTTTCATATTATTATCACAGATGTAGACCCAGAAGAAGTGGAAAGAGTTCGTACCAACCTACATGATTTGGACAGATGTCTTGGTGCATATCCCATAGAGTCCTGGGAAAAGTGGATCTCATTGACACAGTATATTCCTTCTGCAGAGTTAGAAAGAATGATTCCAAAATCAGGTAGGTTTACAATCAAGTACCAAACTACTATAGGTCATACAGCAGGTAGGGACATCTTATGAATGAATGATATTTTTAAGAACTTTATAGACTGTAGTTATTAAAATTCTGAAGGTGAGGTTTTTTTAAAATGTCAGAAGTACACCAAATCATGTAGCATCAGATTACTTTGGGGCTAGGAACATATCAGATATCCTTTACATGAATTGCTTTACTGTAGATTTGTTTTTGCAAAACCATAGAGTTTTACACTAATGTGCATGTATTCACTAAATATTTTCTAAAGTTTACTTGCCATAAAACATAGCAAAACCTGTATAATGGTTTCTTATTGACCATTTTGTAGAGCACAGCATGTGTAACTGATCAAAGCAAAATCTCGTGCAAACCCACTGCCCCTCTGCCAACCATTACCATCACCACCATCTTTGCAGCAATTTACCTCTTCCTCATAGCTACAATAATGGGTCATTCAGCACTGTTTGTTAATGAGGGTTGTCCTTTGATTAAATATTTGTTTATTACTGGTAATGCATACACTTGGAATATCTACATTGACTGATTATTAATTTTAGAAGAAGACTTTTTTCTTGTGGGAGTACAGTTATTTTTTTTTTTCATGCTATGCATCTTCCACCAAGGAGGGGTGACCCCCCAAAAAACAAAAGAAACATCACAAAGTAACATTTATGAAACCGGTTAGCTAGACTTGAGTCCTGGAGATGGAAAGTACAGTTCCTGCACTTTGAAGGAGGGGTGGGGATATACAGTGGACCCCCGAGTTTTTATCACCTCAAAACTCGAACAATTATGTAAGTGTATTATTGTAAGTGCTTTTGTAAGTGTATTTTTGGGGGTCTGAAATGGACTAACCTACTTTACATTATTCCTTAAGGGAGCAAATTCGTTCGGTAATGGCACTTGAACAGCCTTCTGGAACGAATTATGGCGAAACTCGGGGTCCACTGTATTGCAGTTTTTTAACTGTAGCATCGATGCGCCTCTGGCAAGACAGTGATGGAGTGAGTGATGATGAAAGTGTTTTTTCTTTTTCAGGTCACCCTGCCTCAGTGAGAAATGGCCAGTATGTTAAAAAAAATCACTATATTATATTCCTGATTATGCAATGATTGTGTTATTATTAGCTAATGCCTTTGTTGATGTTAACATTTTATTGACCAATATACAGTGGACCCCTGGTTTTCGTGATGCTCCAAACTCGAACAATTATGTAAGTGTATTTTTGTAAGTGCTTTTGTAAGTGTATTTTTGGGGGTCTAAAAGGACTAATCTAATTTACATTATTCCTTATGGGAATAAATTTGTTTGGTAACAGCACTTGAACAGCATTCTGGAACGAAAAAATCACGAAAACCGGGGGTCCACTGTATTTTAATAATTTAAAAATCTTTAAAACTAATTTGTTTTTAAGGTTAAAAGGAAGTTTTGAGCTTCTATAAGAAAAAAAAGATATTTCTATTTCTTGAATGTATTGCATATTTAAGGCTTTTTTTTTTAATTATTGTGGTCATTTCACAACTATTTATAGAATGTAGTGTGAATAGTGAAATTGTTCTTGAAATGTGCAGGTTTATTCACCCAAGATGGTCCGAAGTATACTTGTAGGATATCTTTATTTAGAAAAAGGGGAAAAGGAGTTTTGTTCAATGATGTGCATACTCTCTTGTTGCTGGATCCTGCTTACCTAACCATGCTGCATATAAAGCTACCTCTATTACTTCTGAACATTTTATCCACAGGTTTTTGTCAGCACAATATTTACCATAAGACAAAATAAATTTTTATGTTTACGCTACCCCATAATAATAGTTTAAGGCAGAGATACAGTAGTCAAATTGGGAGCATAAGAAAAATATAGTAATTATTAATTGCAGTTGTTTTAAAATTTTACAGGCAGGATTTGTTCGGTAATTGAACTAGCATCAGTAAATGCTTGGCATGGAACAGGAAAGAAGTCAAAAAGCACGAGTACTACCTCTGCTGCAGACAACCAGCCAGCGTGTTCTGGTGATCAGTTTAATGAATGTTTAGATATAAGTAACATGGACCAGCAGCCAAGCATATCACAAATCAACACCCACAATTCCAAAGCCTGTTCAGAGATAGTTCTGAGCTCTGAACCTGAGATAGAACCAAGGCAAGTTCTTCCTGACATGATACCAAAACCAGGCACAGAGTTTCGGTTTAGCAAATTTCCAGCTCGACCATATCGTGATGGAGCCACACCCAGTGAAGTGACACAATATAGCCTTGACTCTTCCTACAGCATCAGACAAATGATAGCCAAAGTTGATAAGTAAGTTACTTAATTTTTTTTAAGTTTTAGCACAATAATTACATTTATTTTTCCATTTAATACATGTAAATATACAAATAACCAACATAGGAAAGAGAGAAGCTTATGACAACATTTCAGTACAACTTGGACCATTTACAAACACTCCCTCGTGGAAGGCTGTGGCCGACTAGTGTCCAAGTCCCCGACTATGGTCCAAGTCAGACTGAAACATCGTTGTGAGCTGCTCCTCCGCTCCCATATGCAGGTTATTTGTGTATTGTTCCAGTCATGGTATTGTGTCTGTTTGTTCTTTAATACAGTGGTACCTCTACTTACGAGCAAAATTCGTTCCATTCGGCTATTCAAGTGCCGATACCGAAGGAATTTTTTCCCATAAGAAATAATGAAAATTAGGTTAATCCATTTCAGACCCCTAAAAATACACTTACAAAAGCACCTACAAAAATACACTTACATAATTGTTCGAGTTGGGAGCTGCTCGTAAGTAGAGGTACCACTGTACATGTAAAATATGGTGTTTAGTTGGATGTGAATCTTGATGTGCATGGCAGGTTCCATCAAATTCTTTGAAGGAAATTTTGAATTTGGTAAAAAATTTCACTTATTGTTCCAAGTTTTGTGCATTTATATTCAGTACTTCTTCTTTCAACAAATCGGCCATTTCCCACCAAGGCGGGGTGGCCCAAAGAAAAAAACAAAAGTTTCTCTTTTTAACTTTAGTAATGTATACAGGAGAAGGGGTTACTAGCCCTTGCTCCCGGCATGTTAGTCGACTCTTACGACACGCATGGATTACAGAGGAAGAATTCTGTTCCACTTCCCCATGGAGATAAGAGGAAATAAGAACAAGAACTAGAGGGGTGTGTATATACAGTGGACCCCCGGCTAACGATCAAAATTCATTGCAGAAGCCTGCTCAAGTGCCATTACCGAACGAATTTACTTCCTTAAGAAATAATGTCACATAGGTTAGTCTATTTCAGACCCCCAAAAATACACTTCCACAAGCACTTACAATATTATACTTACATAATTGTACGATTTCCGGGGTGATCGTTAGCCGGGGGTCCACTGTATATGCTTGTACATGAATGTGTAGTGTGACCTAAGTGTAAGTAGAAGTAACAAGACATAACTGAAATCTTGCATGTTTATGAGACAGAAAAAAGACACCAGCAATCCTACCATCATGTAAAACAATTACAGGCTTTCGTTTTACACTCGCTTTTCAGGACGGTAGTACCTCCCTGGGCAGTTGCTGTCTACCAACCTACTACCTAGGATTCAGTACTTATCTTTGCTTATTTATCAGCCAAATTATATTCATAATAGTTGGTAAGATATTTTAATTATTAAAGTACAGTAACCCTTTACATAAGGGACTATGAAGGGGGATTATTTTTTTTTATTAACACATCGGCCGTCTCCCACCAAATCAGGGTGGCCCGAAAAAGAAAAACTTTCATCATCATTCACTCCAACACTGTCTTGTTACAGTTATAAAACTGTAACATTAACACCCCTTAAGAAAGGGGATTGCCAGAATATTAAAACATGGCAAAAAAGCATTTAAGTTATTCTACTGTATGTATATCTAATACTGTATATTATATTGTACACATGTTTTACAGTTACATTGCAATAAACCTTAAGAATAAAAGAGTTAAAATTACAATTTTTCTAGTGAATTTTACCCATTATTTTAAGTCTGTTATATACGTAGAGTTTTCTGTTACTGTATCAGTATTATATCCAGAGGGAAGCACAAAACTTGTAAAAGTCATACAGCACTTTGGAATGGAAGGTAATCCAGTTTGATCCATGGAAGAGTAGGGTATCACCAGTTCTTGGATCAAGAACACTTTAACCCTTTGACTATTTTGGTCAAATATATGCATCTTACGAGCCAGTGTTTTGGACATATATACGTATACAGTGGACCCCCGGCTAACGAACACCCCGGAAATCGTACAATTATGTAAGTATAATATTGTAAGTGCTTGTGGAAGTGTATTTTTGGGGGTCTGAAATAGACTAACCTACGTGACATTATTTCTTAAGGAAGTAAAATCGTTCGGTAATGGCACTTGAGCAGGTTTCTGGGATGAAGTTTTTTCATTAGCCGGGGGTCCACTGTACTCAAAAATTCTAGCGGCTTAAAATCAAGCGGGAGAAAGCTGGTAGGCCCACATGCAGCACACAGTGCATAATGAGAAAAAAAACCTCTGACCGTGTTTTTGGATTATTGGATTAAAACGCCGAATTTGAGGTGTATTTTCGTATAGTATTTATGGTTGTATTCTCTTTTTCGTGGTCTCATTTGATAGAATGGAAAACATATTACAGAAATAGCGATGATTTTGATTAGTTTCATGATGAAAACGACCTTGAAATGGAGCTCAAAGTAGAGGAAATGTTCGATTTTTGCCAATGTTCAAGAGTAAACAAATCACGCCATGCATCCAATACACATTAACTGGTGAGTCTAATATTCTTTCGCAAGTGCACTGATATTATTTATATCATTTTTACAATAATGTAGTAGTCTGCATAACAGTAAATCTTCTATTTTTTTGTGAATAAAAAATTAAAATAGAAAGCAAGAGTAATATAAGAGGGGCCTAAAGATGTGACTAATGAACAATGAAAATCTTATTTTAGTGCCAGGAATGTCTGCATTGTTTATTCTGGACCCTATTTTGAAATTGACATCTTTTTTATTTTGCATGAAATTGGCCAAATTGCCAATTTCTGACCACTTTATTGGGTAGTTGAAATCGGTAAATTGGTGGATTCTTGTACTCAATCGATAGAACAAATGGAGTTCTAAAGAAATAGCTATGAGTTTGGTCAACTAGAGCAATGGAATTGGCCGAAAATAGGGCTCAAAGTCGACGAAATCGCCGATGCGTATACTATATCGCCGAGATCACTAACTTCGCGAGAGAGTAATTCCATAAGTTTTCCATCAAATTTCGTACTTTTGGTGTCATTACCATCGAGAAAAGATTCTCTATCATTTCATATTTTTTTTTTTTTTTTTTTTTTAATATTTTGCAACACCAGGAGACACTTCAGTATTTGGGGTTGCGACAGTCAAAGAGTTAACAGTCTCGCGGCATTTCCCCACTTTGATGGATGGGCTGCCAAAACTCAAGCTTAAGGATCACAATCACAATGATATCTGATTTAAATTAACTCATCTATTTTTACTGTGCATTCATATGGAAAGTGGTAAACCCATAGACATCATGTAGTGCCTGGGGTAATATGAGGCAATAGGATTTGATCCAAAAAAAAGTAAGATTGGTTCAGTTCTTTGGATAAAGAACCCCTCACTGGTATCCAGGTACTCACACAGCTGAATAATGCTTTTTCACTAAAATACTGAATGCAGTGTGAAATGTCCTTAGGATGTACAGTGGACCCTCGGTTTTCGTTCACCTCCAAACTCAAACAATTATGTAAATGTATTTTTGTAAGAGCTTTTGTAAGTGTATTTTTGGGGTTCTGAAACAACTAATCTAATTTACATTTGTCCTTATGGGAACAAATTCGTTCGGTAATGGCACTCAAACAGCATTCTGGAATGAATTTTCAACAAAACCGAGGCTTCACTGTATAGCTTACAATTAATGTTAAAATGTGCAGTTCATTTCTTTCAGCCCTGAGAGTATGCTGGCAGAGCTGCAGCTGGCTTTTATATCTTTCTTAGTGGGCCAAGTATGGGATGGCTGGGAGCACTGGAAGCGCCTCTTGTCAGAAATGTGTCGTGCAGAAGAACTTTTGCAGCAGTACCCTGATCTGTACAACAAATTCCTCTCAATCATACATTTTCAGATACACGAGGTAAAAAAACTGTAAACTAACACAGTATTACACTAGGGTTTTATACTGATTTTTTTCTTACCATTTTGTATTTATGAAGTAGGCTGTTTGGCTGAATATAATCCTCACTAAAAATTTGATCAAGCTCTCTTATAAAGTGTGATTTAATGTAAATACAATTGAAAAAGTGCATCTAAAATTGAATAGTGTGTACTGTGAAGGCCTTTCTACACATTATACAAAAAAATTGCACTATATAGAGGAGCTTTATAAGAGAGCTTACTGTATTTACAAAAGGCACTAGACCTATATGGGTTATTCAGCACTCTTCACTAAAAGAAAAAGTTGGTTGTAGTATTACTATTACTCCTCTTTGAGGAGGGTCCTTTGCCATGGTAAAGGGATAATCCTAGGTATCAGATCTCTTATGATGTTGCTAAGCCTAGCTCTGTTCAATTCTGGAGGTGCCAGAATTGAACAGACAACCAGGTAGGATTTCCAGAGAACAGCAGCATTACATATTGCATCGGTGACCATAGTTCAGGGTAGGTACATGGTTTCTGCTCATTAATTCACTGAGCTGTTTTCTGCCCCTTTACTTTATAGCACCCAGGCTATTTCACCCAAGGTAATAACCCCTCCCCCTTCCTTTCCCCCCAAAAAAGAAACACATTCACCATTATTCATGCAATAGTTGTCTTGCCAGAAGTATGCAGATATCACATTTCTAGTGACCCTCTGAATTGTGACATCCCCACATCTTCCTCGGAGTGTATACACTGTACTCTCCACCTCCAGGACTTAAGTCTGAATAACCTGTTTCTCTGAATCATATCATAAATGTTTTCTTTCTTACACTTGCCTCATAATGACACAGACTCACCCTCTGAATTCTAAGTGATTGCTTCACCCTTTACCAGCCCCAGCACCAAATTCAAGCAATTGCTTATTGCCCAAACCTGGTACCAGTATTCTTCCTTCCCCTCTTGTACCTCTGATCCCTGATTGAACTTATCTAGGGAGCACTTCACCCACGATACAACTATGGCAATATTTCCCCATTCTTATTAATTCTCATTCTTACACCTACTCTCTTCACTGATCTTGGGGAGGAGTTGCCATAAATTTCAGAACCAACATGCCTAGTATAAATCCATCACTCAAGATTGCTGAGCCAGCTCAAATTGTTTTATATATCAGAAAACATGATAAGTTATAGTGACCAGCATTGTATAGGGTATATCAAGGGAGGACAGGAGGAAGATGTTGCCTTGTAGTACACTTATTACCTTACTCAACCATTCACTGCATCCATGCAGACAAGTACGTACATTCAATAGATGGCAGCAATGTGAAGTCAGCAGATTCCTGATGTCTATTCAGCGAGTTCACCAGAATCATCAGTTGACAATAAGGCAAAAGTCAATATTAGTAGTAGTGGTAAAGGCCCAGTTGCGATAGTCATAACAGAACTAGTGGTAACCAGAAGTAGAACTACTGGTATACATAGCTCTGTGAGTGGCAGTGAGTAGCACAGGTAGTTTAAGACAGAAACAGTACTAATTTATTAGAGATAGTTCTTTCTTTCTTTCAACATGTCGGCCGTTTCCCACCGAGGCAGGGTGGCCCAAAAGAAAAAACGAAAGTTTCTCCTTTCACATTTAGTAACATATACAGGAGAAGGGGTTACTAGTCCCTTGCTCCCGGCATTTTAGTCGCCTCTTACGACACGCATGGCTTACGGAAGAAGAATTCTGTTCCACTTCCCCATGGAGATAAGAGGAAATAAGAACAAGAACTAGTAAGAAAATAGAAGAAAACCCAGAGGGGTGTATATATATATGCTTGTACATGAATGTGTAGTGTGAGCTAAGTGTAAGTAGTAGTAGTAAGATGTACCTGAAATCTTGCATGTTTATGAGACAGAGATAGTTGTATCCCATATATTCCATCCAGTTTAATCTCTTCTGTAAATTAGATGCCAATTTTTACAATGTGGTATGGTATATTTCCTCCCCTTCTAATCATCCCTCTTCTTTCATTTTTATATCAGTAGTGGCTGGAGGGAGTAGAGGATGGGGAGAGAGCCTTTTCCTTTTTTATCCTTGACTCACACTCTTTGATAGAAGTTCACAACAGGTAGCCTGATAATAGTTCACAACAGGTAGCCTTAGTGTGGACTTCTAAGTCCTCTGCTATCTGTCTTTCCCATGCACAAGCTGCAAATTGGATGCACTATATACACCATACTTCTTTTCCTGATCCTTCTTTCACTTCCTCTGCAGATGAGCTATTGCATTTCTTCATCACCTTGGTACTCTCCACAGTTATACCTACCATCCCTGGATGTCTGGAAAACATTTTGCAGAAACATGTTTCCAGGTTGTCTAGTTGTCTACCAACTGTGCTCATGCAGTCAGTGAGCTGAATGGAGCTGTTACCATTACAACTGCACCATAGACTGCTTCCTAACCTACAAAAAAGTGAGAGTGCACATGGATACTGTATGGAAAGAATCTCAGCACCCCTTGGAAATGACTACCCTCATGTGCTCTTTAACTGCCTCCTCATTGAAATTCCCACTTTTGGCAAAGAATCCCTCACTTTGTTTTTTTTTTTTTTTTTTAACAAAAAATAAAATTTTCACTAACTGATGTTGATTTTACACCATCTCTAACCCTCAACTTCACTAATACTTATCCTTTACTACTTAAACTAACCCTGTGCTGTATGACCCACTTGGATTTGGTGCTTGTTTCAGAATATAGTATAGTAAGAATAATACTATCCTGTACAGTGGACCCTCGATTTTCGTGATTAATCCGTTCCAGAGAGTCTGCCGAAAGTCGAAATTCACGAAAATTGAAACCATTTTCCCCATAAGAAATAATGTAAATCCAATTAATCCATTCCAGACACCCAAAAGTATTAACAAAAAATAATTTTTTTATAGATTAAATATAGATTTACATACAGAAAAGAATGAGAAATCAATATAAAGCAATAATAACATCACATTTACTTTTATTGAAAACTCTTGTTGGTGTATGGAAGACGGGAGGAGGGGAGAGGATGGAGAAGTTACTATTGTTTGGAAGGGAATCCCCTTCCATAAAGACTTTAGGTACCAAGTCCTTATCTGGGGTTACTTCCCCCCTTTGTTTTTTAATGCCACTAGGACAAGCTTAAGTCACTGGATTCCTGTCGCTCAAAAAAATTGTTCCGGAGAGCTCTGTTTCTGGCCTTTCTTTAAGATTTGCCTAAAATGGGACAAGGCATTGTTATTGAACATGTTGCAGACACGGCCTGCAACAGCTTTGTTAGGGTGATGTTCCTCCACAAATGTTTGCACCTCACTCCACTTTGCACAAATGTCTTTAATCTTTGAAGAAGGCACCTTCTTCCCTCTCTCTTCCTCCTCCTCTGAAGCAATTTCCTCAGCTGTGCTCTGTTGCTGTTGCAGATGAAGGTCTTGCAGCTCTTCAGTGGTTAGCTCTTTACTGTGGTCCTCCACCACCAACTCTTCCACATTCTTGCCACTCACATCCAACCCCATGGAATTCCCCAATGCCACAATACATTCCACAACAGGCATAGGGTCGACAGGGTCAGCCTCAAACCCTTCAAAATCTTTGTAGAGGACACATTCTGGCCACAATTTTCTCCAATCAGAGTTCACACGTACTCCACTTTCATATTTTTCTATGATTTCTTTCTTTAATTCTATCATGTTTCTCACCTTCTTTACCAAAGGGCTGGCACTAGAAGCTTTCTTTGGGCCCATAGTGGCTTATTTAGCAGTTGCAAGCACAAAAAACAATGGATTATTGCGAAATGTATCGTATGAACGCTTGGGGTGATGGTCACTTGCTGAGAAACAATGCCAGACTGACTCTGAATGGTGTGTGGGACCCTTTTTGTGCGCGCGGCCACTGGAAGGCCGCTGGGATGCATTCCGTACGACCGCCGAATTCAGAGACAAATCACGAAAATTAAGGCTATATTTTGACGAAAAAAGTTGCCGATAATCGAAATTCACGAAACTTGAGACTTATGAAATTTGAGGGTCCACTGTATTATTCTTATAATCAAGGGGATGCACTATTTTTAGATTAATGGGGTGTGGGAGAAGGGGAAGGAGTGCTAAACCTGTAGGGGTTGTATAACACCTAAGGCAATGGGAGGCAATTAGGATTGATCCAAGGAAGAGAAGTCTGGTTCATTGGATCTAGAGCCCTTGTCAGCATCAAGGCACATTCCATGTGGGGTATTGGTCATACAACACCTGAGGAATGGGAGGTAATCAGATTTGATCCAAGGGAGGGAAAGGCAACTCTTAATTTTTTTAGATCAAGAGCCCTTCACCAGCATGAAGGCAACCCCCTGAAGGGAAAAAATTGGTTTGTTGAAATCCACACTGCAG
The DNA here is from genome assembly GCA_009830355.1 of Cherax destructor. Lineage (NCBI taxonomy): Eukaryota > Metazoa > Arthropoda > Malacostraca > Decapoda > Parastacidae > Cherax > Cherax destructor. The sequence goes on from WNWK01004743.1 coordinate 43,476, forward strand.
ATTACTAATACAGTGGACCCCCGAGTAACGAGCACCCCGGAAATCGTACAATTATGTAAGTACAATATTGTAAGTACTTTTGTAAGTGTATTTTTGGGGGTCTGAAATGGACTAACCTACGTGACATTATTTCTTAAGGGAGTAAATTCGTTCGGTAATGGCACTTGAGCAGGCTTCTGGAATGAATTTTGCTCATTACTTGGGGGTCCACTGTACATTACATGAAGACACTTGATACCATATGTTTATATCAAAGAATTACATTTATCATTATTACATTCATGGAGGGACACACTAAGCCTGTGTGGGCCATACAGCACCTGGAGAAATGGAAGGAAATCAGTTTTAATCCAAGGGAGAATTGTTTCAAATCATTGAATCAAGGGGGTGGGGGGGTAAGAATGAATGAGAAAGGTAAAAATGTTATCAGTAAGGGTACTAAGGAAAAGGAAAAATATACTTTTGAACTGAAATGCTCACTCAATACACTCTGATTATCTTTTTTCTATAGTTCCCTATGGGTTTTGCGCCTCCCTTCATGAATGTAAATAATTTTCCCAGTGATGGTGTCAGATTGATTTCTGGTGCTTTTTTGCATTGTTCCAATATACATTTTTCTAATCAGTGTTTATATTGACAGGTCCCAGAAGATTTGTTTGTTGATATTGTTGAGAGCAACAATTTCTTGGCAGCAGCACTGACATCCTTGTTTGCTAATGTTAATGACAATGCTGTATCCCTCCCAGCAACATTAGTAAAAAAGGCTCACCGATTTAAGGCCCACATAACTAGTAAATTTAAGTGGGATCTCAATTTAGAGGATGATGGAGAAGATGCTCCAGTCATTGTGGAAACAGAGGAAGATTCTCCAGTCATCGTGGAGCTGAAGACTTAATAGCAAATGAAAAAGCTGAACTTGGAGTACTACCAATGCTCCAACTTGATCATGACAGCATTACAAACATTTAAGTACGTACAGTACTTTAATATAAAGGTTTATAAATGCTTTAAATTTATATGTAACAGAATACAGTATAAATACTGTACTTATTCTGAGAAGTCATTAAAGCAGTAAATATTATGTTTGTGGTTTATTTGTAACACTTAAAATAATTTATTTACATATTCAATTACCCACATTTTGTCTGAAGACTTTACTGTAAGTTAATATTGCATTACCTGTTGTTCTTGAGGGGGGTTTGTCTTTTTTCCTTATTTTTGCTTTAATTTGTTTTTGTTTGGCATCTAGGATTCTGTATACCATTTGTTCATGTGAGAGTGAAAGAGACATAAGTTGTGATATGAACCTGTATCATAGAGCCATTAGATGCTACTACTGAGCCAGTAAGTATACAACATTTTGAGTACCTGTGAACCTTAACTAGATTCCCATCAAGAATGTGGAAGGATTACAGTTAACCCTCAAATTAACAGACTAATAGAGGGGAAGAGGTGTACATTATTGCCAATTATCAGTAGATTCCTTATTATAAAACTTATTTTTGATGATCGTAACATAAATGAACCAAGTTCAGAACCAGTGGATTTGGGCTATCGATTCAGAAGACTACTGAACACTAAAATATTGTAACCTTTAAAACAGCATAATACTATATAGGAATTGTAAATAAAATGAAATTGAAAGTATGTACATTACTGTTATGGACAGTATACTAATTTTACAGTAATTTTCAGTGATTTCACTTGCCTTTTATGGTGGAAAGATGTAAAGTGCTATGATCAATAGTAGTGATTTAGATTAACTTATTGAATCACAGTAGCTATAAAGCCCCACTGGTGAAACTGAAGATGGCTGAGAAAACAGATATCAGACACTTTGTTTCTTAACATCATATTCCTAACATGCCCATGTCACTGAGATACCACAGTCAGCCTTCCCTATTAGTTCAGGTTTCTGCTTAACACATGCATTCACACAGTTCCTACTGGCATCACCATTAATATAATAATCATAATAATAATAATATCTTTATTTACTACAAGTACATGTTATACAGCCCTAGCTGACATCAATGACATACTACTACTGTATATAGAAAGCCGCTTCTTATGCAGACCATTTCGAGCAAATTAGGTCAGTTTTGTCCCAGGATGTGACCCACACCAGTCGACTAACTCCCAGGTACCCATTTTACTGATGGGTGAACATAGACAACCGGTGTAAATAAACACGCCCAATGTTTCTACCCTCACTGGGAATCGAACCCAGACCCTCGCCGTGTTAAGCGAGGGCTTTTGCCACCAGGCCACAAAACACTGTAAATCCAGGAGAAAATTGGAGATTGAATGACAGTAAAATTACATGGGTGGCCTATGGCTCGGGGGAAAATGAGAACAGTCAAGTCCTGGATGAGGACACTGGCCCATAATGGACAGAGATCAGAATCATCAAACTTGGTATACATTGATTCAGACAATGTACACTATCATTATGGACAAAATCCTGAATCTACAGACTTTTTCCATTTTGATGATTCTAGCCAATTTCTTTGTACGTAGTTTCTGTTATCCATTAAATGGGTTTCTCTTCGATAGAAGTTTTGCTGTATCACAATTCCTTGATCCACAATTTGCCTCAAACCTGACACCACTTGTCTACCTGGAGGGTATTCCGGGGATCAACGCCCCCGCGGCCCAATCCACGACCAGGCCTCTTGGTGGATCAGGGCCTGATCAACAAGGCTGTTACTGCTGGCTGCACGTAGTCCAACGTACGAACCACAGCCCGGCTGATCCGGCACCGACTTTAAGTATCTGCCCAGCTCCCTCTTGAAGGTAGCCAAGGGCTTATTGGTAATTCCCCTTATACTTGGTGAGAGGCTGTTGAACAGTCTTGGGCCCCGAACACTTATGGTGTTTTCTCTTAGTGTACCAATGGCGCCCCTACTTTTCACTGGGGGTATTTTGCATCGCCTGCCCAGTCTTTTACTTTCGTAGGGAGTGATTTCTGTGTGCAGATTCGGGACCATTCCTTCTAGAATTTTCCAAGTGTAGATTATGATATATCTCTCTCGCCTGCCTTCCAGCGAGTACAAGTCAAGTGCTTCCAAGCGTTCCCAGTAGTTGAGGTGTTTGATGGAACTTATATGTGCAGTGAAAGTTCTCTGTACACTCTCTAGATCTGCGATTTCACCTGCTTAGAACGGAGATGTTAATATACAGCAGTATTCCAGCCTAGAGAGAACAAGGGATTTGAAAAGGATCATCATTAGCTTGGCATCTCTTGTTTTGAACGTTCTCATTATCCCTCCTATCATTTGCTTTGCAGTTGTGATCGTGGCACTGTTGTGATCCTTGAAAGTGAGATCCTCAGACATTACCTGGAATTTACCTGGAGAGAGTTCCGGGGGTCAACGCCCCCGCGGCCCGGTCTGTGACCAGGTCTCATGGTGGATCAGAGCCTGATCAACCAGGCTGTTACTGCTGGCCGCACATAGTCCGACGTACGAGCCACAGCCCGGCTGGTCAGGTACCGACTTTAGGTGCCTGTCCAGTGCCTGCTTGAAGACAGCCAGGGGTCTATTCGTAATCCCCCTTATGTACGCTGGGAGGCAGTTGAACAGTCTTGGGCCCCTGACACTTATTGTGTTGTCTCTCAACGTGCTAGTGGCACCCCTGCTTTTCATTGGGGGGATGTTGCATTGTCTGCTGAGTCTTTTGCTTTCGTAGGAAGTGACTCTCGTGTGCAAGTTTGGTACTAATCCCTCTAGGATTTTCCAAGTGTATATAATAATGTATCTCTCCCGCCTGTGTTCTAGGGAGTACAGGTTTAGGAACTTCGAGCGTTCCCAGTAATTGAGGTGGTTTATTGCAGTTATGCGTGATGTGAAGGTTCTCTGCACATTTTCTAGTTCAGCAATTTCACCTGCCTTGAAAGGTGCAGTTAGTGTGCAGCAATATTCCAGCATAGATAGAACAAGCGACCTGAAAAGTGTCATCATGGGCTTGGCATCCCTGGTTTTGAAGGTTCTCATTATCCATCCTGTCATTTTTCTAGCAGATGCGATTGCTACAGTGTTATGGTCCTTGAAGGTGAGATCCTCTGACATGACCACTGCCAGGTCTTTGACATTAGTTTTTCGCTCTATTGTGTGGTTGGAATTTGTTTTATACTCCGATGAAATTTTAATTTTCTCACGTTTTCCATATCAGAGTAATTGAAATTTCTCATCATTGAACTTCATATTGTTTTCTGCAACCCATTTAAAGATTTGGTTGATGTCTGCTTGGAGTCTTGCAGTGTCTTCAATGGTGGACACTGTCATGCAGATTCGGGTGTCATCTGCAAAGGAAGACATGGCACTGTGGTTTATATCCCTGTCTATGTCCGATATGAGGATGAGGAACAAGATGGAAGCGAGTACTGTGCCTTGTGGAACAGAGCTTTTCACCGTAGCTGCCTCTGACTTTACTCTGTCGACTACTATTCTTTGTGTTCTATTTGTTAGGAAATTATAGATCCATCTGCCAACTTTTCCTGTTATTCCTTTATCAAGCATTTTGTGTGCTATTACACCATGGTCACACTTGTCGAAGGCTTTTGCAAAGTCTATGTATATAATATCTGCATTCTGTTTGTCTTCTAGAGCATCCAGGACCTTGTCGTAGTGGTCGAGTAGATGGGACAGACAGGAGCAACCTGCTCTAAACCCATGCTGCCCTGGGTTGTGTAATTGATGGGTATCTAGATGTGTGGCAATCTTGCTTCTTAGAACCCTTTCAAAGATTTTTATGATATGGGATGTTAGCGCTATTGGTCTGTAGTTCTATGCCAGTGCTTTACTGCCCCCTTTGTGATAATAGTTGAATCCCTGCTCCCCCCTCCTTCACAAATTGCATATACAGTGGTACTACCTCTAGTTAGGAGCTTAATTCATTCCAGACGGCTATTCAAGTGCTGATACCGAAGGAATTTTTTCCCATAAGAAATAATGAAAATTAGATTAATAAATTTCAGACCTACAAAAATAACTTACAAAAGCACCTACAAGAATACACTTACATAATTGTTCGAGTTGGGAGCTGCTCGTAAGTAGAGGTACCACTGTATATGTACTACTGTATTATTATTATAATCAAAAGAAGCGCTAAACCACAAGGGTTATACAGCGCGGCATACTACTGTATTATTCATGTATCTTGTCTCAATCTGCCAGAGGCAACGACTGCTGTTAATTTAAATTTCACTCTTAGTTAAAATCCTTACTTTACACCACATTTAGATGGTAATATTTCTTTCTCATTTTACTTATTTACCACCTTAATCTGCAAAAAAATTCATTATTTTACTTTAGGTCTATTAGAGGACTGAACTATGACCTCAGGATTTCTTCAAGACACCAGTGAAACTGCTCATCCTGATCTTTGAGGAATTACATTATACAATATGAATGTTGATATATAAATTTATTTGAAAACATTAGCAAAATAACACACACATTTTTCTCTATACAAAGAATTCTGTACGATGAGACATTTAAAAAACACAGCAACCTAACCTATAGGAGTTTTATATGTAAAAAATTTCCATATTAAAACAACATGCCAGTAGCTAAGGAAATTATAAAGTAAATGCAGCTTTAAAAGTACAGTATAACAAATCTCGAATGACTGCCTGCCTCTTGCCACATATAAAACTACAAGCCTGTGATCTTATCACTCAGCACCAATAAGAGACAAGAGTAATGGAATAATATGGTATTAGGAAAAACTCAAACAATCAGGCCTTGTGTTAACTCAAGGAACATGTCCAAACATTATCATGATTCAAGTAAGTAAAGGCTCTCATAGAATTAGTCATACACTGTGTATACTTGACCCATGAATATACAGTATAATGATAAGAGTAGAGCAGCCCCTCTGCCAAAGCTGACATATCTCACAATTAAAGCATATCATGGTGAATGTCTTGACTACTCTCTCAGTCAGACACCATCTTTCTTCTTGGCTTCCTCTGCATAATGCATTATATGCTATATTTCATCAGAGTTAAATGCAAAAGATAATATTTTTGGTTAATCAGCCATAAACTTAATATACAAACTTAAAATTCATAATGCCATTAACAGATTATCCTCCATAGTCACATGGAGAGCTTCAGCCCAATCCAGGGCTAAAATGCCGGTAAAAAATTTACATATGTAATCAAGTAACACATTTTTATCATTTAGGTACTTTGTTTTATACTGAAAATATAAAACAGCTTCTATTAACCCAAAGTGACACTACAAGTGTCAATAGGTAATATTTACTGCATAGGCTACTACTAGTTAGATGAGATTGTACAGCAATATTTTATGACAGAATCCATAACTAATTTGGATGTGGTCCCTGTAATGAAAGCTTACCAGAAAGGATATAGTATCTATTGTCCTACTACTGATATGTATGACACTTGAAATGCTATACAGTAATAACTTGGAAACAATGGATAAAAATTTGCTGGGTACAGAATTACTTGTGTGTTAACACATTTACATTTGTCTTAAGGATGAATTATAGATACATATTATTTTTCCAAATTACTGTAAATGTTCAACAAAGTTCATTTGTACTTTGTGTCTGATGTCATCTCCCCCCATTGGTCCATTAAATCGAGGATTTATAGCTTGAAAAAAAAAAAAAAAAAAAACACAGCAAAAAATAACTCTCCATTGTGTTGGAGATGGTTAAGCTACTAGAAGAGCAGACAAATTGCCTAGAGAGTAAAACAAAGACACCTAGAAAGAGACTTTATTCGACAAAGCTCCTGCTTTAGCGAGAAGTTTTTCAGTGAAGGTTTGTCTTTTTAACTGTCTCGTTTTACCATCCAAACTATTAATTTTCTGATGCAATGCATTCCAAATCCCTTGGGTTACTGCATTTGCATTTTAATTGGTGAGTGCTAGTTACATGATAAATTAATATGGAGAAGAACGAATACTGCTGAACTTGTCAGTACCTTTATAGTGTATTGATGTTATAAATTTGTTACAGGTTTTGTTGGACACAAAGTAAACAGAATATGTACTTTCTCCACATTTTCATATATGTCCTAAGTGCATTATGCCTGATTATATGTAGTAGCTTAACTTAAAGCTACATTATTATTATCATAATCAAAACTAAGTGCTAAACCCACAAGGGTCATACAACGCTGCAGGGTAACACATGCTAATGGTTTAATACATGTACTTGATCTGAGATTAGTGAGGGTGAAAAGTACAACAGAGGTAAAATTAGCAAGGGCGGTGAGGAGTGCTAAAGGAAGTATAATCAAAACTTGTGTAATAAATCTGTTGCTGTCAAAAAGTCAGAGGGAGTGTGTCAATGGGACTGTCCACAAGGAAGATAAAGTAAGGGTGTCAGAGTGGTAATGATGTTGGAGGTAAATTCTGTGTGCTCACTGGTAAACAGGACAGTCCAAAAGAATATGGCAAACTGAAACTGGAACCTGACAATTCTCACAGAATGGAACTGGGTGCCTCTCCATGAGATACCCACAAGTGAGATGTGTGTGCCCGATGTGAAGACAGGAAAGTGTAGTCTCCCAACCACAACATCAATGATAAGAAGACCAGTATCCTAAACACAGCTTGATAGAATGTAATTTGTTATGAATCAACTCAGATCAACATTGTTGCCAATGGTTGCAAAGGTGGCTAGAGATTACAGCAAAAGTCTGAGAATGGAATACCCCTATGTGAAATGGTAATGTTGTGTACCGCTGACCGCACAGCAAGGTACACTGGCTTGTTGCCCTGAACATCAACATGACCAGGAACCAGTTAAAGCTACAGCATTTACAATTTTTTCCTCGACTCAATGCTGAAATACCTAGTGTGGCTTCCATGCCAGTGCCACATACCCTACAATTAACTGGACAAGTGTTGTATAAAGGTAACATTCTGAAAGCAGGTTTTAGGTTCCTGAATGACTGGGGCATTGCCAAGGAAAGGACTGAGGCACTTCAGCCCCCCAAAATTCCCTCAGCACCCTCAAAGCCCCTACAGTTACAATCGTCACAATAATGCTGCTGCTTCAAAATAAGTCTTTTAGCCCCCATCCAACCAGAAAGCCACCTTTAAGCCCCCAGTATAGAAATTCTGACGCTGTATAACCCCTGTGGTTTAGCGCTTCTATTTGATTATAATAATAATGGAGCTGCCCCTTCTGACTGTCATTCTCGGATTTGCTAGTTTGGCATATTCTAAAGCCACTGTTCTATTTGTGCGTTTCCAAGGACTTGATTTTTATGATGTTAGCATCTAAGTATTTCTCTTTGACTCTGCTAGATGCTTTTCTTCCATGTGGTATGTTCTGTCTTGTCTCCTTGCCAACTTTCATTAATTTACATCTGTGTTTCAAATCAAGTAGCCATTATCTAACAACTCCTACTGTCAGTAAAGGTTGTTCTGTAGTTCTCAGCAATCTTCTGTTCAAATTCTCATCATTATTCTCCATCTTTGCTCTCACACTATTTTCATTATGCATGAATTTTATTTCTTTGGTATAGTTTGCCTATGTAATAAAAAACTGTCCACCTTTAGTTTGGTGTACCCCTTACTCTTATATATAAAATCACAAATCCTCACCATTAAGCTCATCAAAGCCAGGAATTATAGAGAAATTTAAATCCTAAATTTCATTGATAGAAACTTTAATATTCATAATAACTATTGACCTTTATTAAGCTAATCTAGAGTTCACCTGTTTGATCTTGGAAAAATTTTCAAAGCATGGAATTTTGGTGATACTATTGTTAAAGAGTAAAAAACTGCATTATTCAACTTGAAGTTCTGCTGGCATCTTCTCTTAACATTATTCATACATGATGAAAGCAAGATAGATTGACCAAGAACTGTAGGGAACAGGAAGGGTTGAAGGGTGTGATGGTGGTTTTGTGAGGTAGGGAGCTTTCGTACCCTAACAACATGTGTGATTTATATATGACATACTGAAAGACTGTGAGCAATGAAATATCTAGGAAATGATGAAAACCCATTAGCCAGACATTCTTGGTACTGTTTGGGGCTGGGAAAAATAGTAACTGCATTTTGAAGAATGGATGGGAATGCTGAATTTCAGTGCATCATTTACATTATCATCTCCATGCACCTCTGGAAAGGCAGCTAGCTAGCGAGCGAGTGATGCCGAAATATTGGAATGTATCTCAAGCAGATCTCTTTTTAATTATTGAACTTTTAACTGTTTCTTAATGTTACTAAAATGCAAATTATGGTATGCAAATGATCCAATATAATTCTTTTATATTGAAACATACATACAAGGTGTTTTGAAAATAATGACTAGACATTTTTACTAGAGTTAAAACATTCTTTGATTTCAGAATATGATGTAGATACATTATATATTTATGGAATGGAAGAAAATGTAAGTGGTAACTTCCATTTACAAAATAATTACAATTTCATGTTGCAACTGTATAAGTTTATCTTTAAATACACTGACTTGGAAATATCAAAAGCATAATCTACCTGTATCAAAATTGGTCCCCTTTGGCACAAAACACAGTGTCTGTTTCAGAAGATAAAAGTAGCAAATGATAACATACAAACCTATACTAACACAAATAATGCAGTTATGTTTAATGTGATAAAATCCTCTAGACCTTGAAACACCCTTCATTAGTTATTGTAATTATTCCACTGCCACTGTTTATACAGTCATAAATAATCATAAATCTCATGACAACAATAAAAATGCATTATTACACTACAGTATATGTTATTAACACTTAATTCAACTCCTTTATCTGGAGGGGTTACCCACACAACAAAAATTTCTTTCCCCACATCTACAATTGAACATAATGTTGAATTGTCTATTTATACTGTCAATACAATGCCTGTACATATAGTTATATCTACTATTTTTCATTCATTTGTGTACAGTACAGTATATGTATTACACCTTCAGCAGGCATAGGTAGTATTTGTATCAATATTGGTAGAATTACCAACAATATGTTAAGTAAAAGGACACAAATGCAACTAATGTGACATTTTATTGTGGCAACTTTTCGCTCTCCAGGAACTTTGTCAACCCGTTACAAACAATACATGGACACAGAGGGTATATATAGGCTCAGAGTGAGGTGTAGTACAAGTAGAGGTGTAGTAGTAGTAGTTATACATGTGGTGGAAAAGTCAGCTGGTACATGAGAAAGAAAGGTTACAAAAGCTATGGCTTGGATAGCATAAAAAATAGGTTGGGCAAATGTATATGGATGGATTTGAGAAGGCATGTGTCAGTGTCCCTTCTCTATTATATAAGAACATAAGAAAGGAGGAACACTGCAGCAGGCTTGTTGGCCCAAACTGGGCATGTCCTATATGTAGTAACATTTATGTAATGGCAGGGTTTACTGTTTTCAGAAGGATTCTCGCTAAGACTTCAGAGATGATGAAGCTGCCTTTTTTTTTTCTTTAATTGTGTTAGAAACATCAATTAATGCTGATTCAAGGCATTTGTGTCTGTGGAAATTCGGTTCTTTGATCACTAGTTGGGCATCCCTGATTTCATGAGATGATTGGCAGAATTTGTGTTGTACAGGCGTTGTTCAAGTTATTGTTCCTACATGCATTAATGTGTTCATTGAGGCATGTTTTGAGGTTTCTTGCTGTTTCACCTACATATAACCAGGACAAAATTGAAGCACCATGAACCAGTCAATGCAGGGGTTTACACTATACCCTGTAGAGGCTGTGACAGGATACATGTAGGTGAAACAGCAAGAAACCTCAAAACACGCCTCAATGAACACATTAATGCATGTAGGAACGATAACTTGAACAACGCCCGTGTACAACACCAAAATTCCGCCAATCATCTCATGAAATTCAGGGATGCCCAACTAGTGATCAAAGAACCTAATTTCCACAGATGCAAATGCCTTGAATCAGCATTAATTGCTGTTTCTAACACAATTAAAAAAAAAAAAAGGCAGCTTCATCATCTCTGAAGTCTTAGTGAGAATCCTTCTGAAAACAGTAAACCCTGCCATTACATAAATGTTACTACATATAGGACATGCCCAGTTTGGGCCAACAAGCCTGCTGCAGTGTTCCTCCTTTCTTATGTTCTTATATAATAGAGAAGGGACACTGAAACATGCCTTCTCAAATCCATCCATATACATTTGCCCAACCTATTTTTTATGCTAGCCAAGCCATAGCTTTTGTAACCTTTCTTTCTCATGTACCAGCTGACTTTTCCATCACATGTATAACTACTACTACTACCCAGTTATCATGTACCAGCTGACTTTTGCATCACATGTATAACTACTACTACTACCCAGTTATCATGTACCAGTTGACTTTTCCACCACATGTATAACTACTACTACTACTACCTCTACTTGTACTACACCTCACTCTGAGCCTATATATACCCTCTGTGTCCATGTATTGTTTGTAACGGCTTGACAAAGTTCCTGGAGAGCGAAACGTTGCCACAATAAAATGTTACATTAGTTGCATTTGTGTCCTTTTACTTAACAGCATTTGTATCGTTTAACATAAAATACTGAAAAATTTACACAATATGCAACATTATTTAGAGGAAAAATCATCACTGGAGTGAGTAAATTAATTTATACAAAGATTTCAAACAAGTAAAGAAAGAACAGACATTATCATAAACATATATTGATTTTACTTCAGATGTGATTCTAATATAATATCAATCATTGTGTTTCCAACTTTTGCAATTATGTCAACACATCACTGATCTAAGAAATAATCCAGATCACAAACATTATGTATAGTAGTGTCACTTTTCCAAATGCAGTACTGTACAGTATTAAATTAGACTGATGAATACAAAATAATATAGTAACAATAATCAAATGGTTTTCTAGTATTTTTTTAAATACAGTACAGAGCATCATCAGAAAAGACCAAAGTTGTAAAAACCCTAAGTAATTATAATTATCATTCCATTTAACAAATGGCTCTTCAGTATGAATAATATGAACACCATTTAAATGAAACATTACATATGTTGTATCTATTACATATCAACTACTTATTAGAAGAAAAATACACAAACCAAATCAAGTGGGGTCATAGCATTTGAAATACAACCTGTAAAAAGCTATAATATATTAATGTATACTTTCATAAAGACACAGACTCCTAAATTACAGCGTATCTAAATACTGTGTTTGGTATTTTGTACAAGTGCATTTGGTTTTATGAATATTTTGAACTATAATTACTATATACAAGCATACCCTGATTAACATTTCGCATTAGTTCCAAGATTGCAGAATGTTAAATAGGTACCAATAAAAGGGGTTTAAAACATCTGAGAAGGAAACAAAGTACCAAAGAGAAAATAACCAACCCTTAATTTACTGTACTTATACTGTTGTAGTGATGTATCGGATATTCACATCCGCATCTGCATCTGTGGAACATCCGCACAATTTCTTACATCCGTATCCGCATCCGTATTTCACAGCAAACAGATATCCGCATATACATCCGCATCCGAAATCCGCACAATTTCTTACATCCGCATCAACATCCACGGAACATCCGCACAATTTCTTACATCCGCATCCGTAAAATGAGTAAGTAAGACATCCGTATACACATCCGCATCCCGGATATCTAAATTTTTCACATCCGATACATCCCTATACTGTTGTACCAATGCTATTTAATACTTGCCAAATGACTCTCCATACTTCTAATAGTCACTATATCTAACAGTCAGTATGATGCATGTGGATACTTTGTAGGCAACTGTAACAGCAAGTGAGAAGGCAAGTGACAGATGATGGCAAGCAGTCAGCTGGAAGGTAATAGTGAACAGTCAGAAGGCAGTGAGCATTCAGATTGCAGCAAGTGGTCAGATGGCAGGTGATGGTGAGCAGTCAGGTGGCATGTGGTAGCCAGTAGTCAGAAGGAAGGTGATGACAAGCAGTTGTACAGCATGTGATGGTCAGCAGTCAAGTGTAAATGCAATCCTATTGTCTGTTTATTGTCCTATAGTTCTTACACTCTCTTGTCCCCCATTCTCTCCTACAAAGGAACTATGCAAGCTCTCTGCAAATCCTTCTCTCATGTATATATTGAACAAATAGACCAACCACACCAGAACTATAACACCACCAGCTTTTAACATTTCAGCTTTAATCTCATTTGTCCCAGCTGAACTACCCCACCGCTCTTATTCAACCCACTGCCTCATACACTTTCTCCACACTCACTTCTGGCTCTTCTTTACTCATACCAGATAATATTCTTCCCTGCTCAAGGCATGATATCACTCCCTCCCTTTCATCGTCAACATTTAGAAACTCCTCAAAATTTTCTCCATTGTTTCGGTGCATTCCCCTCCCCATTAAACATCCTCCCACTTTCATTTTTATCTGGCAAGTCCATTTGCTCTCCAGGCTTTCTTAGCATATTAATCTATCTCCAAAAGTACTCCTCATTCTTATGAGAATTCTATGATAAATATCCACTCATTCTTCCATTGGTTCTTCTTTTGCACTCATTCACCATTCATTTTACCTCACTTTTTTCTCTCCATATATGCCTTCCATATATCATTTTTCTTTGTAAAAAACTCTCATGTGCTAACTTTTTTTTCTTTACCAACATTTTTAAGTCATAAATGAATATACTATACATACATATACTGTGTATAAAAACATACATGTATCTATGTGCTCATAAATAAAATATATATTTTAGACAATCAAATTTTGCAAAGTACAGTACTAAAATAAGACCTGCAATATATATTAATTTTCATATCTTACTAAAACCCTATTACCAATCTGGAAGAATGTTGAATTTGTCTGAACACACTACTGCACTGAACTTTTCTTACCTCCGTATTTCAACCTTGCAGATACGAATCATAAGAATGTATGAAAAAGCTATTTAGCTGTGCTAATGGTATCACAATAAATATAGTCAATAACATAAGGTCAACTACAATTCATGTGATTACCACCACACAAGCCCTATTGTTATTTCCAGAGATATAAAACATGCTACATCTGATAGCATTAAAAACTTGTACTTCAAGACTGATTCTGATCCATATGGACGGAAAAGTGCAAATTTAAGTATGATAACATATTCTCAGACCTCAGACGTAGTCTCTCTGCTAAGGAAGTGGCTTCATCCAGGGAAACCAACAATTCATGCGCACTGCCCTGTATGTAAGGAAAATGATTAGGAGGAAATTAAGTTGTATTAGAACATTAGCAAATGTGAAAACTTTGCAAAATCAGATACTGCACTGTACAACAAAGCATTAATAATAAAAGACCCACTATAAATTACGTTATTACCGTATGTATTTGTATTACAGTATACTAGTATAGTATTATACTATATTACAGTACTGTACAACTTATGTTATCAGTACAATTATATAATCTGTCAATAACTGTCAAGGCTTCTGGCTATCTTTACTTCTGTATTTGGTCACACCAGTTTCACCCTTGATCATCTTATGGAAGGATGCCCCTCCACTCTGCAAGGACTGCTAATGTATGTCATTTAGAGAGAATGGATCAAAGTAGAATGACTTGGAGAGCGTATAAATCTGTAGGGGAAGGAAGGCGGGGTAGGGGTTGTCCTCGAAAAGGTTGGAGGGAGAGGGTAATGGAGGTTTTGTGGGCGAGGAGCTTGGACTTCCAGCAAGCATGTGTGAGCGTGTTAGATAGGAGTGAATGGAGACGAATGGTTTTTGGGACCTGACGAGCTGTTGGAGTGTGAGCAGGGTAATATTTTGTGAAAAGGATTCAGGGAAACCAGTTAACTGATTCAGTTGGACTTGAGTCCTGGAAATGGGAAGTACAATGCCTGCACTTTAAAGGGGATGTCTGGGATAGTGACAGTTGGGAGGGACTTATTCTCAGCTGTCGTATCTGAGCGCCTCTGCAAAGACAGTGATTATGTATGAGTGAGGTGAAAGTGTTGAATGATGATGAAAGTATTTTCTTTTTGGGGATTTTCTTTCTTTTTGGGTCACCCTGCCTCAGTGGGAGATGGCCGACTTGTTGAAAAAAAAGAATTGTTTCTATATACAGTGGTACCTCGAGTTACGATATTTTTTCGTTCGAGAATGCTGTTCAAGTGCCATTACCAAACGAATTTATCCCCATAAGGAATAATGTAAAATAGACTACTCCTTTTAGACCCCCAAAAATACACTTACAAAAGCATTTAAAAAAATAAACTTACATAAAAGGGCGATTTTGGGGACCATCGTAAACCGAGGTACCACTGTATGTATACTTGCAAAAGCAAAATTTATTCTGAAAATAGAACTATAATACCTCTGTCGGTGGTCCTCACATGCTCTATATTCCACCAGGCACCATATTCTTTCAGATGGATAAAGCTCATCTACCCCTCTATAAATATGAAAAATAAATATCATTTAACTTACACTTCGTCTGTGTTTGCGATGATCACCACTGCATTTAGATTTGTGCACGTCACCCCCATCAGAGCATACCTTAGAAGCTTCATTTCCACAACTACAAATAAAGACCATTAATATTACACCTGTTATATAAACATTAAAATTAAAACACCGTTAAACAAAGTCATACAATTTAGGTAAAAAAAGAAGTGCAATTAAATGAAAGTTCAACATATTAAAGTACAGTGGACCCCCGAGTTTCGGTCACCTCGGAAATCGAACAATTATGTAAGTGTAATATTGTAAGTGCTTTTGTAAGTGTAATTTTGGGGGTCTGAAATGGACTAACCTACTTGACATTATTCATTAAGGGAGTAAATTTGTTCAGTAATGGAACTTGAGCAGCCTTCTGGAATGAATTATGACCGAAACTTGGGGGTCCACTGTACTTAATTCACTTATCTTTCATAATCTTTCTTATTTAAAATGCATCACTACATGCAGCTCTTCCAAGGAATCAGGAAGATGAATTTGGATCATGAATAGTGAAAATTTATGAATTTTAGAAACATTTCTAATTGTGCGCCTTTTTTATACAACACATACACATACATTCTTGTATGATAGTTATCAAAGCATTACTATACACACTTTTTTACAACACAGCTTTCAGGAATGCATAAGTGTTGCTGAAAGTCTACTGTACAGTACAGTGGAACCTCGGTTTTCGTTTGCCCTGGTTTTCATCGAATTCAGTTTTCGACGATTTTTTTCGTCAAAATTTTGTCCTAGTTTTCATTCATCACCTCAGTTTTCGTCCGCCATACTGAACGTGGTCTGCCTGCCCGCGCCCACACAAAGCATCCCACGCATGCGTTCTGAGTCACCCTGGTTTTGTTTCTTGTCAAGTGAACATTACCCTGTGCGTTCATGCGAAACATTTCGTAATAATCCATTGTTTTTTGTGCTTGTTTATCGAGTGTGACTGCTAAATAAGCCACCATGGGGCCAAAGAAAGTTCCAAGTGCCTTTGGGGAAGTCCATGGGATTGGATGTGAGTGGCCAGGATGTGGAAGAGTTAGTGGATGACCACAGGGAAGAGCTAACCACTGAAGAGCTGCAACACCTTCAATTGGAACAACAACAGATTGCAGTTGAGGAAATTGCTTCAGAGAAGGAGGAAGAGAGAGGGGAGAATGTGCCTTCTTCTGTGATTAAGGACATGTATGCAAAGTCGAGCGAGTTGCAAAGTTTTGTGGAGAAATATCACCCTAACAAAGCTGTTGCAAGCAGTGTCTGCAACATGTTCAATGACAATGCCTTGTCCCATTTTAGGCAAATCTTAAAGAGACGCCAGAAACAGACCTCTCTGGGCAGATTTTTTGTGCGACAGGCGTCCAGTGACTCTCAAGCTGGGCCTAGTGCCAGTAAAAGACAAAAAAGGAAAATAACCCCGGATAGGGACTTGATACCTGACGTCCTTATAGAAGGGGATTCCCCTTCCAAACAATACTCTCTCCTCCCTCTCCCCTCCTCGCCGTCTTCCATACGCCAACAAGAGTCTTCAATGAGGGTAAAAGTTATGTTAAATGTTCATTTATCCATTTCATTAGTCCTTTATATTTATTTCTCATTGTTTTCTGTATGTAAAACTATAGTTATTCTCTATGAAATGTATTTTTTGTTAATACTTTTGGGTGTCTGGAATGGATTAATTGGATTTACATTATTTCTTATGGGAAATATTGCTTCAGTTTTCGTCGAATTCGGTTTTCATCAGACTTCCTGGAATGAATTAAAGACAAAAACCGAGGTTCCACTGTATTTCAATTTCTATTCTTTCTTCAACTTTCAAAAATATTTTTCACTGTAAATAGTCTTTCCTTTAATAACCGAATTTACAATGAAAGAGGGCTGCTAACCTAAAACATAAATGCAGTCTTAGCCTTTAAATACATGGCCCCGAGAGCATGCAAGTACATTCTACCATCTAATCTAAGAATGATTACTAAACACCTTTAAGCAATAAATAGCTTACTTGTAATTTTGAATGTATATGACTGGTGCTGTAGTATTTAGGAGTCGTCTATCTGTGGCTTGGGCAAACTGGCTTCTCTGGTGTTCAGTGAGAGTATCATCAGTGTAGGTCTTACTAGGTGTATCATGAGTTAAAGCTGCAGTTGGTACCGACTCATAAATGAGAGTAACCTTATTATCACTCTTTTCTGTCTGTACTGAAACATGCTTAATGCTAGTGTGATCAAATGGAAGTTGTTTTTTAACATTACTTGTAGTAGTACCTGTTTGTTTTTCACTAAATAGTTTTCTCCTCATTTTATCTCCAGGCTTTATTACCATATCTTCATTAAGAGTCTTGTTATTTAATTGGCAGGATGGCATTTTTGTTGCTCTCTCTTTGGATGGACTTTTCTTGTTTTTAGGAGTGCTCCTGGGCAATTCCTCAATCTTAGAAATGGCAAACATTGATTCAGAAAGCTCTTCTAAAGAAGAATTTGTAAGCTGCATACTTGTATTATGCTGAGAATCATGAAAGTTATTGTTTAATAAAGGAGATGTGTAGTATTTTTCAAAATCCTCTCTTGTATTGTTCCGTGATTCTGTTTTGGTAACTGTGGCAGGTCTCGATCTAGAACTCTTGGGCACATGATTCTTAGATGATTGCTGTGCTTGACAAGGATCTGGTGATGTGATACTCAAGTCAAATTCGGAGTCTTCTGAGTGAACAGACATATCTAATGCCTTTATAGGTTTCTGTCTTCTTTTCACCTTGGAACTTAGATTATTTGAACTTGTATTACTCAGATCTCCTTTTCTTCTTTTGCTGTGGAAGATCTCACTTGTAAGATTCATCATCTGTGATTTTATGACATTCAGATCTCTTTTAAGTTTTGATATGTTATTATAAATATTAGACGAATCTGGTGAGCTTGTAGATGTATCTGACGGGTTAGAATTGTTTCCACTAATATATTTTGCACTGTATTTGTTAGAATTTGACTGCTTCAGTAAGCCATGCTCAACAGGCAAAAGCTCCTTACTCCTTTTAATTTGTTCTTTCCCTACCAAGGTAGCCACATCATGATCATTGAGCCAGTCTTTACTTCTTTCTTTCAATGCTCGAGATCCCTTTTTCATTATTTTCCTTGAATTCATGCTTTGATTTATATATGGAGGTTCACTAACAGAATCTGTATCTTGGTTATATAGATATCTTTCATGAACAGCTGTCTCATTTATGTCAGAGTTTCTACTCTTGTTTCCTCTACAATAATCATCTCTCAGGCTGAAGTTGGCACTCACAGGTCTTCCATTTCTGTGCTTCTGAACAGCACCTTGCAGTTCACTCTGACTGTAATTTTTATCTATTTTATTTTTCGAGCTGTTGTTGCTACTTCTGCTAGCAGATAAGGTTCTGTTTTTTCTATCAGTGTTAGTTACAGTTAAATCTGTACCTTGACACTTTCCAAAGTCTGGAAATGCCATATTAACAAGATCATTTGATGGTGATGCACCTGCATTATCATTTGAATTTTTGTTTTGATGATGAGAATGTACACTACTTTTGGAGTTACTTTTATTTACATTCCTGTTACCATTAGCATGACCATTATCATGTTCTTCAGGTGGACAGATATGAGGCTCTGCCAATGTGGCTGATGCCACTTTACCATTACTTATAGCCTCTAAGCCTGAATGAAAGTTTGACATCTCAAGCTGCTCTGGCTGCTCAAGACTTGCATTATGACTCATCCTTGTGCTTTGTTCTGAGCCAGGGCATCCACTGTCAAGGTCACGGACTTTAATTGTCCTTTCCCATGGCAGGCGAGGTGTCACACTGTTACTCCTCCATGAACACTTTGGAATATCACACTCTAATCTATCAGATGGCAAAAGAGAGCTGCAGTCAACACTGTGAACAGGCGGTGAATAATCATTTTTTTTGTTTCTTACACTGCGAGAGGGACTTCCACTAGCAGCATGATCTAGCATAAGATTTGTGCCAGTTTTGTTTGGAGTTTGAATATCAATAATTTGGTGGTCAGTCAAGCTGGTGACTGCATCAACATGAGGATCAAATGACTGGCTAGAATGCAAAGATACAATAGATGGAACTGGGCTGATATTTGATGACTCGTATGTAGTAATAGGCACATCTGGGTCATTCAGTGATGCTTGCCATAACTTTACCTATTTGAAAGGAGAAAAAAAATAGTATTTTAGTAGTACCACCTATAAATAAGTGTGGTGTCAAAAAAATAAGAGAATATAAATGTGAAGGAAATAAACAAAAACAAGCATAACAGATTAATGTTAGTACAGTATACATACAATGACATACGTAATATTTCAAGATCCTCTATATTAAATTGTGCTATTTTCTTTTGTGATAAAGGAAAAATCAGTAATTTAAATAGCAAGGAGTTAATAATATAAATGATATGTGAGTGGGATTTTGGTGAAACACATAAAATGGTAGGTATTTATATTTGTCACCCTGCCTCGGTAGGAAGCGGCCGATGTGTTAAAAAAAAATTATATTTGTGCAAATTCTGTACATTAGGGAATGCATGAACAAATTTCAAATATAAATTACTTCATGCAAATAATTGTACAGTAAATCATTGGCCCAATATTTTATTCAATGCCTTGCCATCACAACAACTGTAGTACTTAAAAAGAGTTTGGTAAAAAAAAAAGTATAAGAAATAGGTTAGAACAGAAAGATATCCAGTAGAGGTCTCAGCCACAGATGAATGTATAACAAGAGAGTAAGGAGTGAAAAAGAAAATAAAAAAATGACAATAAATAATCTGAAAAACACAAACATACGTATATACATTTGGAAGGCAGGAAAGAACAGCATGAACATAACTATATTTGGAAAGTATTGGAGAAAAAAAAATGTTCACAACATAAATATAAAACCAAAAGCTTAAATTTAAAAAGCCAAAAATATGAAAATGAGAAATATGAAAACTTTCTGAATATGTTGTTCACTGTGAATGGGAAAAGCAATATACGTATAAGGAATATTTGTAGAAAAGAAGTACATACCTAACATCAATAGAAAATAAAAGACATGAAAAATATCAAAGGTATAATTAACATTAAGAAATGCGAGTGAAAAATATAAGAAATACACAGAGGAAAGCCAATCTGCTTTCTTTCATGGATGATCACTAACTTCCTAATTTTTTTTTTTAACACACTGGCAGGGTGACCCGAAAAATAAGAAACATTTTCACCATCACACTCTATTACTGTCTTGCCAGAGGTGTGCAGATACTAGTTTAGATGCCCCTCCAAACTGAAAATATCCCCACCCCTCCTTCAGAGTGCAGGCATTGTACAGTGGACCCTCGGTTTTCGTTCACCTCCAAACTCGAACAATTATGTAAGGGTATTTTCGTAAGTGCTTTTGTAAGTGTATTTTTGGGGGTCTGAAATGACTAATCTAATTTACATTTGTCCTTATGGGAACAAATTCGTTCGGTAACGGCACTCAAACAGCATTCTGGAAAGAATTTTCAACGAAAACCGAGGGTCCAGTGTACTTCCTAATATTTAAAATAATGTTTTTGCATGGGAGCTTGGAAATACAGAAAAAGAATGGTAACCTTACTCTGTGAGAGTCCAAATGAATTGATCTGATTTAGGTTTACAAGAAATGGAAATTTCATAATTTCATATACAGTGGTACCTCGAGTTACGAGCTTAATTCGTTCCAGACGGCTATTCAAGTGCTGATACCGAAGGAATTATTTCCCATAAGAAATAATGAAAATTAGATTAATCCATTTCAGACCCAAAAAATCCACTTACATAATTGTTCGAGTTGGGAGCTGCTCGGAAGTAGAGGTACCACTGTACTAATTTTATTTTTTTTAATAAATTTAAAACAGTGCTGCTGAATCTCTATCAACAAAATTATACTTAACACTACATTAATGTGAGTGACAAAAAACATTAACAGATACTACTAAACACCAACAAATTACCAGGAAAAGAAAGAACTTACCTTCTCCAGAGGCCCGACAGTCTTCAGCGATTCCCTCGAGTGAGCTGGACTATAAATATTGAAAGGGCTCGTCTTGATACTCTCAGTAACAGGTCTACTGCTAAATGGGCATCCCATCATAACAGGGTCCAAATCATATGCAGGTGTTATTCCTGAATTCTCTTTAACTTTATTAAGATTCTGCTGATGAGCTTCATCTGGAACATTAGAAGAAAAAGCAGAGGCTTTGCTAGTATCAGTCTGTTTCTGGTTCTTCAGAGTTTGATTTTCCTTTGTATCGAGTATTTTTGTAACATCTTTTGGAAAGTCAAATTGCTCCTTCCATAACTTCTTTGGAGAATACTGCACTGTACACATGCTTCCTTCCTTATGTACATCATCTACTTTACTACTTAGGCGACTGTGAGTCTCAGCCTTATTTGGTGCACTTTGTATATTATTATCTAAGTCATGGCACAGTTCTTCTCTTGCTTCACCAACACCTTTCTGGGTTTCATAATTACCACTATCATCTGGATTAAATTTCCTATACCCATTTGCAATATTTCTCTCATGACCTTTCTTTCCATTATCATCATCAGTGCACAAAGTTTTATCGAGATCAGACTTAACTGGTTCACCTCTCCCTTGATGTCTAGCCACAAGGTCAAGATCAAATCTACGAGCTGTTGCCTGTAAGGCTAGTCCAAGGTCCTGGAGCAAAATACCCGGCTCATGTGAGGATGCCAAGAGTGTCAGCAATGGAAACTGATACGACAAGCTCCAATACTGCAAAAAGAGAAGGATTATGAAATCCAATTAAGGCCCTTTATTTTATAAGTATTTTATTTTGATTAATCTATTCTTATACCAATGGGTGTGGCTGTTATTTTTAAACTTGTCACCAGAATATGCTAACAGGCACTGTTTTCTAACAAAGGTATATTATATATGTAATCATAATATAACATGTGCAGTTCTTTATTAAATTAAGAAATTTTATTTTAATCAATGTGCTTCTTACTGGAACATGCTGCAGGAGTATAAACACTCAAAGTAGTCACAAATAAATAATAAAATAATTACTAAAAGTAACACAAAATTATTTTAAGAAAATTCAATTTGCCGTATCCTACTTTAAGGATAGTGCACAGTAATAAAAATGGTATGATGCTGTCTGGCAAGTACAGGCAGGCCCCACTTAACAGCACTTTGCTGTACAGCGTTTCGCTAATATACAGTGTTTTTCAATTGTAACCATTCTTCATTTATTCAGATTTCCTACAATAAATATATTCACCACTTACTATAACATAGAGACAAAAATATTTTAAGGTAAGTAATGTGTGTACGTACTGTATATGCATATTTTAGGCCTATATATATTGCTCACTTAATATATGATAGTGTAAACATGTTATCAAGCTTTTATATGCATTTGAAAGTGAAAAAAGGCTATGATTCACTTTACATAGATTTTTTGCTTTACAGAAGTGGCCCAGAACCTAACTTGATGTATAAGCGGGGCCCTCCTGTAACTACATGGATAACTGTCATGAAGTCACCACTTATTCTCCCCTCATCCCCTGAGTGAACTGAGATAGCCCAGTAGTGACTCTGCTTTATAATCACATGGACAAATCTTCACTCCTGGCTATGAAAACCATCGTCCCTAAATTTCTACCCCTGACAAAATACTGTACATCATATCACACCTGATCTAAAATACTATGCCAGATGATGGTTCTTTCACTTTGTTGTAGTGCAGCACTTCCCTCCAGCAGAGCAAACTCTTTTATCTGAAAAATATGGTTAAAGGTATCAGAAATATAAATACAGTGGACCCCCGGCTAACGAACACCCCGGAAATCGTACAATTATGTAAGTATAATATTGTAAGTGCTTGTGGAAGTGTATTTTTGGGGGTCTGAAATAGACTAACCTACATGACATTATTTCTTAAGGACGTAAATTCGTTCGGTAATGGCACTTGAGCAGGCTTCTGGAATGAATTTTTTTTGTTAGCCGGGGGTCCACTGTAGTATGTATGTACAGTGGACCCTCGGTTAACGAATACCCCGGAAATCGTGCAATTATGTAAGTATAATTTTGTAAGTTCTTGTGGAAGTGTATTTTTGGGGGTCTGAAATAGACTAACCTACGTGAAATTTTTCCTTAAGGGAGTAAATTCGTTCGGTAATGGCACTTGAGCAGACTTCAGGAGTGAAGTTTTTACGAAACTCGGGGGTCCACTGTACATACAATATAAATAAAAAACACAGTATGTATATAATATATAAAAATATAACTAGTCTACAGAATGCAGTACACTAGTTTTTAAAATATGAATCAAAGCTATTACAGGAATCAATGGTCTTTGTTGTCAACTGCTACATACAGTAGTACGTACAGGTAATCTATAGTACGTACTGTACCAACAACCTACAGAGCTACTATACAGCATGTACCTCATAAAAGGGAAGGAAGGTGCAGAATCAAACATGACAATGAAGTTCCTGATGTTGGATATCATTGTACAAGTTTAATATAATTTATTTATGAAGAGATATTTCCCAGTAAAAGTAGGCCTTAGACAAGGATGTGTAATGTCACCGTGCTTGTTCAATATATTTATAGATGGGGTTGTAAGAGAAGTGAATGTGTGGGTGTTGGCAAGAGGTGTGGGGTTAAAAGATAAAGAATCTAACACAAGGTGGGAGTTGTCACAGTTGCTCTTTGCTGATGACACTGTGCTTTTGGGAGATTCTGAAGAGAAGTTGCAGAGGTTGGTGGATGAGTTTGTAGGGTATGTAAAAGAAGAAAATTAAAAGTGAATATAGGAAAGAGTAAGGTGATGAGGATAACAAAAAAATTAGGTGACAAAAGATTGGATATTAGACTGGAGGGAGAGAGTAAAGAGGAGGTGAATGTATTCAGATACAGTGGTACCCCGACTTACGATATTTTTTCATTCCAGAATGCTGTTCAAGTGCCATTACCAAACGAATTTATCTCCTTAAGAAATGATGTAAAATAGACTAGTCTGTTTAGACCCCCAAAATTACACTTACAAAAGAATTTAAAAAAATAAACTTACATAAAAGGGTGTGTTTGGGGACCATCGTAAGTCGGGGTACCACTGTATTTGGGAATGAACGTGTCAGTGGATGGGTCTATGAAAGATGATGTGGAGAAAATTATCCAAGAGAGGGGGGATGTATCAGCCCTTTCAGCCTTTAGCCCTTAGAAAGGGCCAGACGGCGTCTGGCTTCCTGGTCAACAACTTGATTTGTAACAGATGAACGGACCCAAGAAGCCAGGAAGTCACGTGATGGCTGACCAGTGCTGCAAGGAGTGTATATGAGTGATAGACATTTGAGATAAATGACTCTTTGCCATAGCAAGAAAGTTAAAGAAAACTGCTGTTTCAATTTCTACACTTGACATTACCATCATAGGCTCTAGTGATCTAAATATTTAACCCTTTCAGGGTCCAAGGCCATTTTTGGAATGGGTGTACCAGTGTCCAAGAATTTAAAAAAAAAAAGTTTTATTTTTTCTTATGAAATGGTAGAGAATCTTTTTCTGAAGGTAATAAAACAAAAAGTACGAAATTTGATTGAAAATTGACGAAATTATGCTCTCGCGAATTTTGATGTGTCAGTGATATTTACCCATCGGCGATTTTGCCGACTTTGACTCCCATTTTAGGCCAATTACATTATTCCAGCCGACCAAATTCTTAGCTATTTCATTAGTATTACTT
Source organism: Cherax destructor (assembly GCA_009830355.1). NCBI lineage: Eukaryota > Metazoa > Arthropoda > Malacostraca > Decapoda > Parastacidae > Cherax > Cherax destructor. The sequence goes on from WNWK01004743.1 coordinate 68,684, forward strand.
CTATTCTATCGATTGAGCACAAGAAATCGCAAAGTCAACTGTTTCAACTCCAAAATAAAGTGATTGGAAATTGGTAATTTAGCCAATTTAACTCAAAGTTCAAAATATTCCAATTTCAAAATAGGGTGCAGAATAAACAATTTTTATTCAAACCAAAAAATGGAAGATTTACTGTTATGCAATATTATAATAATTGTACAAATAATATCACCACATTTGTGAATGTAAATTAGACCCACCAGCTGGCACGTATTAGACGTGTGAGGTCATTTGTTTACTCTTGAACATCGGCAAAAAATTAACATTTCCGCTACTTTGAGCTCAGTTTCAAGTCATTTCCAGTACTAAAACCAATCAAAATCATCTCTATATCTGTAATATATCTTCCATTCTATCAAATCAGACCAAGAAATCGCAAATATAACTATAAAAAGTATACGAAAAAACACTGCAAAGTCGCCGTTTTAATCAAAAATTACGTTTTTTATTTTTTCTCTCATTATGCACTGTGTGCTGCAGGATTTGTTTTATGTGGTGCACACTTACCATATAGATGTATTCTCTCATATCTAGGCCCAAATTTACCGCTCAAAGCTTATCTGAGTGAGCTGAGCTCATGACGTAGAACTACGGTTTGGACCCAGAACTCAAAGCCGTAGAACTATGGCATGGACCCTGAAAGGGTTAAAGAACACAAGCATTTGAATTGCAAGCTGTTGCAGTGTTTAGCAAGTGGGAAATTGAGCTGAGGTCAGCGATACTGAGCTCGACTGAGGAGCGGAGCGCCGGAGGGCGTCAGATTAAACTAACCAACGAAAGAGGGAAGGCTTGCGACGCGTGATTTGACCTAACAAAGGAACTTTTATCGTGCGCATCCGTTCTCTTATTCAATCTCCACTAACGCTGGGAAAGCGGATAAGAACTCTGTACCAGCGCGTTTAGTGATAATTAATCATAAATTAGCGGTACATTACAGAGAAGTGTGCGCAGCTTCTTAATACTGTTAAAAGACAAACGTAGAGAGACAATCGCGATTACTTCATCGAACAACAATGACTCATCAGCGAAGTCTACAAGCAAGACAGCATTTTCCGCCGTATATGGTGGAGCCAACACCATTGCTCATGTTACAACGAGCAAGGTAAGTTTTGATGTTCTTAAGGACCAGGGGACTGCGCAGTTCTTGTTTGTCAGGAGCATCAAAATTGATCTATTGACGGCAGTTATGCGTGGACTTATCAGTCCAAACAAGTAAGTCATATTCAGTCTTTATTCAATGACTGAAGACTTGGAATACGCTCCTCTGGGGCAATTATTTTTACACTAATAACCATTAAATTTGACAGCCCAAGGGGATGGATGTATGCACCAGCTATAACGACGTCGAGGATGGCTGCGAAGTCGTGGATGCATCAATAAACTAAGTAGCTTAATTACAGTCCATTAATCTTAGGAGTCCATTTCCCTAACAGATGAGATAATCATAGAATTGATGAGGGAAAAAAGGTGAGCGGTGCATTGAGGAGTTTGTGGAGACAAAGAACTTTATCCATGAAAGCAAAGAGGGGAATGTATGAGAGTATAGTTATACCAACACTCTTGTATGGGTGTGAGGCATGGGTTGTGAATGTTGTAACAAGGAGAAGGCTGGAGGCAGTGGAGATGTCATGTCCGAGGGCAATGTGTGGTGTGAATATAATGCAGAGAATACGTAGTTTGGAAAATAGGAGGAGGTGCGGGATTACCAAAGGTATTATCCAGAGGGCTGAGGAGGGGTTGTTGAGGTGGTTTGGACATGTAGAGAGGATGGAACAAAATAGAATGACTTTGAGAGTGTATAAATCTGTATTGGAGGGAAGGCAGGGTAGGGGTCAGCCTAGGAAAGATTGGAGGGAGGGGGTAAAGGAGGTGTTGTGTGTGAGGGGCTTGGACATCCAGTAAGCATGTGTGAGCGTATTTGATAGGAGTGAATGGAGACAAATGGTTTTTAGGACTTGACATGCTGTTGGAGTGTGAGCAAGGTAACATTTATGAAGGGATTCCGGGAAACCGGCAGGCCGGACTTGAGTCCTGGAGATGGGAAGTACAGTGTCTGCACTCTGAAGGAGGGGTGTTAATGTTGCAGTTTTATAACTGTAGTGTAAGCACGCCTCTGGCAAGACAGTGATGGAATGAATGATGAAAGTTTTTCTTTTTTGAGCCACCCTGCCTTGGTGGGAAATGGCCAATGTGTTAATAAAAAAAAAATAGTCAAACCACCAAATTCATGAATGTTAGATTCCTAGAGGTTTCTACAAATCCAGAATTAGTAAATACCACTAATTTCTGTCACTTACAAAATTATTTTAGATTTGGCTCATTTTGGGGTTTAAGAGGCCATGTCACTCTAAACACTGCTTAAACCTCATTAACCCTTTGACTGTTTCGGTCGTATATATACGTCTTATGAGCCACTGTTTCGGACGTATCAATACGCCTAAATTCTAGCAGCTTCAAATCAAACGGGAGAAAGCTTGTAGGCCCACATATGAGAGAATGGGTCTGTGTGGTCAGTGTGCACAGTATAAAAAAAATCCTGCAGCACGCAGTACATAATGAGAGAAAAAAAACTCCGACCATTTTTTTGGATTAAAACGCCGACTTTGAGGTGTATTTTTGTATAGTATTTATTGTTGTATTCTCTTTTTTATGGTCTCATTTGATAGAATGGGCAAAATACTACAGAAATATAGATGATTTTGATTAGTTTTATATGAAAACGACCTTGAAATTGAGCTCAAAGTAGGAGAAATGTTCGATTTTTGTAAATGTTCAAGAGTAAACAAATCACGCCACGCGTCCAATACACATCAATTGGCGAGTCTAATATTCTTTCACAAGTGCACTGATATTATTTATACCATTTTTACAATTATGCAATAGTCTGCATAACGGTAAATCTTCAATTTTTTATGTGAATAAAAAATCAAAATAGAAAGCAAAAGTAATATAAGTGGGGCCTAAAGACGTGACTAATGAACAGATAACATCTTATTTTAGTGCCAGGAATGTCTGCATTGTTTATTCTGGACCCTATTTTGAAATTGACAACTTTTTTATTTTGCATGAAATTGGCCAAATTGCCAATTTCTGATCACTTTATTGGGTAGTTGAAATCGATAAATTAGTAGTTTCTTGTACTCAATCGATAGAACAAATAGAGTTCTAAAGAAATATCTATAAGTTTGGTCAACTGGAACAATGAAATTTACCGAAAATAGGGTTCAAAGTCGGCGAAATTGCCGATGCGTATATATCGCGAGAGTGTAATTCTGTGAGTTTTCAATCAAATTTCAAACTTTTGGTGTCTTTACCATCGGGAAACGATTCTCTATCATTTCATAAGAAAAAATAATTTATTTATTTTTTTTAAATTTTGCGACAACAGGAGAGCACTCAGGATTGAGGGTTGTGACAGTCAAAGGGTTAATAGTGACATTCATAAGAAAGTACATGTATGTACAAAAGATTGATTTGGGAATGGGGAAATCCAAACTCTTGAACAAAATTCCATAGTTGGTTTACAATTTAGGAGTCATGTACCAAGCCAAAACAAGACTAGTACTGTACCTCAAAAAGAAAACAATTATAAGGCAGGACTGTCTGGAAGGAGACGAGTGCAGTGGAAGATCAGAACAGAGCGTGTAAGAACACATGAATAAAAGGCAGCCTTCCAGTCAGGTATGAGCTTGTGCCACACAATATGACAAGCCTTCCCTTTGTTACAGATAGCAAACCATGCATTCCTGCTTAATAATAGGATACTGACAGGAATATAAGGGATGATCCCTACACAACTGAGACAGCAAGGCAGGGAATACTGACAGGAACCCCTCATATGAACCACATACATCATACTCAGAAGCAAGGCATCCAAAAAAGTGGTAAATGACAGTAACCCACATCGATTTTGCAGTACCACTTAATCATAGAAAAAGGCATCCAGTGGTCAAACCACGAGCAGTTCCGACACTGTTGCAAAATAGGCGGTGACTCCATAAGTGCTAATCTGTCAGATGGAAGGAAGCAACAGTCAACCGTGATTTTGCTTGTATTGCTTAGATAGTAAACGGAATGAGAGGGTCAAACAAAGTTCTCCATTTTATATAGGAAAACTCTGGTGCTCAAGTTGACTGCAGTTTTTTCTCTCACACTCCTAAAAAATTGCATCCACAATTCACAACTAAAATTTAAGATTAATGATAATATTGGTTAATAAGGACTTTTTCAGGTGAATGCGAGGGAAAGAATGAATTTCCTAAGTTAACATTAACATTAAGTGAACTATTTTTGTCATGGATATAACAATGTTAATTATCAGAAATAACCACAATTAAATTTTCCAGATTTTTCTAGGAAATAGATGCAGAATAGCTTCCTCAGACAAGTATTAAGAAATTGGAGAAAATGTAATCACTGTACAAACTACTGTATAATTATCTAAAGCATTCAACGAGGAGTTCAATGAGGAGAAATTTCAACTACTCAAGATATGGAAAACTTGAGGAAATAAAAAATGTATCAAGGTATACGGCAAATTCTAACCATACAATAGAGCAAAAAAGAAATGTGAAGGACTTGGGAGTAATAATGTCAGAGGATCTCGCCTTTAAAGACCACAACAATGTATCTATCTACCTCATCGGCTAGGAAAATTATAGGATGGATAATGAGAACCTTCAAAACTAGGGATGCCAAGCCTGTGATGACACTCTTCAAATCACTTGTTCTCTCTAGGCTGGAATACTACTGTACACTAACAGCCCCCTTCAAGGCTGGTGACATTGCAGACCTGGAGAGTGTACAAAGAACTTTCACAACACACATAAGTACGATAAAACACCTAAATTACTGGGAACGGTTGAAGGTCTTGATCTGTATTCCCTGGAACACAGGCAAGAGAGATACATGATAATATACACTTGGAAGGTCCTGGAGGGATTGGTACCAAACCTGCACACGAAAATCACTCCCTATGAAAGCAAGAACGCTACTCCCAGCCGACGCAGCAGGGCAGTTTGGCGGGCTAGCTCCGGGATTTTCAAGGATAGCTCCTGATCAAAGAGGCTGACCAGGTCACGACTGAACAAGACTCTGTGTGAATGGTCTGGGAAGATTCCAGAGCAGCGAGAGGACATCCCAGTGCATCGTTTCAGCATAAATAGTGGAAGTTTTGTGCAGTTTGTGAGGGTTGGAACGAGAGTGTCCCAAGTCAGGGGGAGCAGACAGTGCCTCCTCCCCCCCCATCTCTGGGGGGAGGGGCGGGGTGTGGGGTGCCCCTTACCCTCCTCCCCGGGCTTCCCCGTGTGTGGTAAACAGTGACCCTCTAATAACCCCTCACCCCTGTGCCTCACCCACCCAACTCCCAGCACCACCCCAACTGTAGAGGGTACTTTTCCCCTCCCAGCCCAGATGTCAACGATGGCACAGGATCTGCCAGGCTCACGGGAACTTCCACTGCAGAGACAGAGCCGTGGAGTTCGACTACGAGGCAGCTGTCAGGTGTGCCACAGGCAGTATGCACTCAGTTCCTCAAGCTTCAACATCCGTGCGCACGGTGGATGTCTGGTCACCCGGAGAGCTCCAGGTGGGAACAACCAACAGCCCCTCCCAGCAGACATAGAGGGCCTGGGATCTGCAATCAAACTGGCGTCCACCAGGACGTTGACACATCCCCAGGGCAGCTCTCCCTTGGGCTGCTAGCGGAGTCGCTGACCTATTGGACCTCTTAGGGAGGGTCGACGGTGCTCCTGCAAGCAGCAGATCCTGGCGCAACCTGTTGCTGTTTGCAATGGCTGTCTGGCTGTCCTGCCGAAGAGGGACAGGCACCTAGCAACATCTGTTGTTGGGGCAATGGATGCATTCCCTAGAATGTTTGTGAACTGCTCATTACTCTATAGTTTGTTCATGATTGTAACCATGTATGGACATATTTATGATTCATTACCTTTGTAACTGTCATGATTGTGACCAGCTCTACCTGGGGCTCATTACCTTTGTAACTTGGTCATAATTGTGACCAGATCTAGTTCATTACTGCTGTAACTTGTTCAGCTATCAAAACTTTGGAGTCCAGTCTCTGGACCAATTATGTACCTCTGTAATCTTTTGACTACCACCCACAGGATGGGTATGGGGTGCATAATAAAGATATTAAACTAAAAAAACTATGAAAGCAAAAGACTCGGCAGGAGATGCAACATTCCCCCAACGAAAAGCAGGGGCGCCACGAGTACACTGAGACACCACCATAAGTGTCCGGGGCCCAAGACTGTTCAACTGCCTCCCAGCATACATTAGGAGGATTACCAATAGATCCCTGGCTGTCTTCAAGAAGGCACTGGACAGGCACCTAAAGTCAGTACCTGACCAACCGGGCTGTGGTTCGTACGTCAGTTTGCATGCGGCCGACAGTAACAGCCTGGTTGATCAGACCCTGATCCACCATGAGGCCTGGTCTCAGACCTGGCCGCGGGGGCGTTCACCCCCGAAACCCTCTCCAGTTAAACTCCAGGTAATTTCCTACAATATGTCAACCACATTGTAAACTTGCAAGGAAATAAAAAAAATTGAAATTTGAAACTGAACTTTGATATTTGAAATGCCCATATGTACAGTTATAACACTAATATTGTCTTATTAATCTTAAGTTAGTCTTAAGTTTGCCCAAAGTGCTCTGCACATAAAGGGGCTTTTGGCATGTACACCTAATTGTTATACTCCTTTGTACAAACATGCATCATGCAAAAATAAAAAAATATTATTATTATTGTTACTTTGCCACCTTCAAACAGTTTTAGTGAATGCAGTACCAACATACCCTCTTCAGAACAGTTTGACCATCCTTCATCCACAATTGAAGATTGATTTCGTCACGAGAAGTACTTATCTTCTTGTCCCAGTTTCTTTGTTCATTCCCAAAGTCTCTGCTTATTTCCCAACTCTCAAGGTCCCTGATTCTCACTTGATTCTCAATGCCCATATTTGTCTCTTCTTTCTTCAAGTTACTTCCTCTCTCTTCATTCATCAAATCCCTACTTCTCTCTTCATTCTTCAAGTCCCCATTTCTCTCTTTGCTCAAGTCTTTGTTTCTCTCATCCTTCTTTAAGTCCCTGCTTCCATCTTCATCTTTTAAGTACCCGCTACTTATTTCCTTACTGTCCATGAACTGCTGATTTCTTGAAGTGTCCCCTGGGATGCTTTCTTGGAATACATATGAATTACTGGAGCCATAAGCAAAGCTCAAGTTTGGGTCAGCAATAGGTGTAGAGGTGGCTTTTATAAGATTGGAGTGGGATAAGCTAGGCGACAGAGATCTAATATTTGGAGTGTTTGGAGGAGTCGTTTGGTAAGATGATCTTCTTCCTGACATGTTGGGTGAAGCAAAATGAGTAGATCTGCTAGGGGTGTTTGGTGGTGTTGTGTTATGAGAAGACCTACCACTATTAATTCTTCTGTCTTCTTCAGCCTTAAATAATAGAGTGTAGTCTTTATTTATATGTATGTCCTTGTAAAAACGAAGTCGATCGATTTCATTTTCCTTTTCAGCAAACCTGGCACTCAAATTATCAAAATGCAGTTGCAAAGCAGCAAGAGTTGCATCACTTGCATGGCGTGACTTGCGTTCAAGTATCAACATCTTTAAAATATTCTCGAGCTTTTTGGGATCATTATTTTCCCCAAATATCTGGTCTCTTATCTTTTTTATATCATCTGGCATTTCATCATCATCAAAATGAGGTAACTCCCTAAACAATGTTTCATTTGAAACTACAGCTTGAGAAGTCACTTGAGGTTTGTTTTTTCTTGCTGGTGTAGAGGGAAGAGATCTCGTAGAATTTCTTATATCTTTATCTTTAACATCTTTAATGTACTGCCGAACTTTACTTGGAACCTGGCTATAATCAAGTTTTTTAGAACTTGCTAAACTTGTCATACTAGAGCTCCTAGATCTATTTAATTTATTTAAGCTAAAACTCCTGTTTCTTTTCAAATTGACCTGACCATCATTCTCATTTAATGCTATAGCACTAACACAGCGACGATTCAAACTGCCTTGACCTCCAGACTCAATGTTACATTTAATTTTTTGCCTTGGAATAGGACCAGGGGAGAGAGACTTTGCTCTCAAGCTATTTCCATCTAAATTATCACTGCTTACACTCATAGAACGACTTTTTAATCCCTGACTTTTGCATACTGAGCCATGGTTTGAGGTCAAGTTATGCATACTCCGTGATGAATTACGGTGTAAAGTAGTTCGCACTGGACCACATGGAGTCTTAATAGTAGGTGATAATGGTGGAGTGGCACTTTTCTCAATTTTATCTACAATGAGACTACTATTCAACAGGGGTAATTTTGCTTTTGTTCCAGACTTAGAACTATACTGGCCAACTGCATTTGTAGAATGCTGACTAGAATGTGGATAAACTGGTTCATTACTTGTTAGCAAGGAATCCTGAGTTTGTACTAAGCTGCCTCCTTGGACGGGGGAGGTACCAGTAAAGTGACTAGAATCATTATTAACTATATTAAGAGGAAGGGATGGAAAGTTCTTTTCATTTAATGTATCTATGGCACTTTCATTGGGCACATTTTGCTCAACATTTTGGCACTCACTTCCAGAATTAGGGTTGTCAACTGTTCGTTTCAGCAAATCACCACTGCTACCAGAGCACAGGTCTGTTTCCCTTTCCTGTCTAGAATTAATTTTTTCATTTTCTTGTCCTGATTCTTCTGTTCTCTCGGTTATAGCAGAGATGGGAGACTTACTTCTCAATTCCAAGACAAACTCACTGGCATCAGAAAAATCCTCACAGTATAGCTCATCAACAGAGTGGTCATTAAGGTCTAAATTTAACAGCTCATCACAAGATTCATTTTCCAAGCTGAGAGGAAAATCACCCTGGCTTTGACATTCAGACTCCTGCAGAACATCTCTCTCTTTCTCCTGGCATGACAGTGAACCACAACTACTATCTACTTTAAGGGCATCATCCACTTTGGAATCTAATTTAATATTTTTACCATCACAGGTATCCAACAATGAACTTTCTGCTGATGGTGCATTACCTACTGCAGAGTGGCAGAGATTTTCAGCACTAAAGAAATTAATTTTTTCCTTGGAAACTGCATCTCTATTTTCCTCCAAGCTTATGTTATGACTGCCTGAGATTCTCTCTCTGATGGATCCTGAAAAGATCCTTTTGGATGAAAAGCAACTAGCTTTTTCACCATTGTCAGGAGATATTTCAGATGATTTGGAGAACTCTGGAGAACTGTGTTCAGTGAATGAATGTGGGCTATGCGCTGTTATATATTTATCTTCACTTAAACAAATGTTGCCATCCTCTTCTATACAGCCCATCAAATTTTGTACTTTATCTATTGGCATATCTTCTACATCTTCCTCTGTATCACATGTGTCTTCATCTGCTAACTTACTGGATGCTTTTATCTGACTGATTTCTTTTTCACTGCAATTATTTTTACTTAATGATGATGTCTGTTTTGATTTTCTAAGCGAAGAACATGATGAACTCTGCGAAAGTGTAAGTACAATATCACCCAAATCTTCCGATTTTTCTTGAGAAATTATATTTTTTTCTTTCATTTTCTGTGACAAATCTTTTAACTTATTTTTATGAAATGGAGTGTTTTCCTTCTGAATTGCTGGTAAATGTTTTGATATGTTCTTTGTAATTTTTTTAAAGGTTAAATTTTCTTTACTCTTTAGAATTTTTCTTTCCTCAAAATCTAGTTCAGTGTCTACTGATGAGCCTCTTGATAAACATGCACCAATTTTTTCCAATGAATCTTTTACTCTTGGAGACAATTTACCAAGCTTTTTGGGTGATTTTCTAGGCCCTTTATTACATGAATTGTCTTCCTTTTCTTGCCTATTGAAATAGCCAATCTTACCAGACACACAGTCTTTGCTTGTATGAGAATTGGGGTTCTCTTCAGACAATAAAGAACTTTGCTTGCCATTCTGCAGTGACATAAATGAATTTACCTCAGAAGATATGGCTGGGGAAAGGGTCACAGGTAAAGAAGGTCGTCTAGAGACTGCTTCAGAGGTTTTATTATTTGGTTCGTCATTTTGCAAACTAAATTGTTTGACTAAGCTGCCAACCTTATGAGCTGAATCAAAAGAAAATATAGTCAGCTTAGGAATACTCACTGCAACTTCACTCACTGATCTATCTTCAATATATTCACTATTACTTCCAGTGCTATGAGTTTTAAAATCTTCAGCAGACCAATCGCTTGATACTGGAGAGGCATCTGCAGAACTTATGTGATCACTTCCTGAATGGCTTTTGAAAGTGGGAGATTTTGGTAAATGATCAATATGCTGTGATAAAGAGTTATATGATGTGCTAGGTTCCATCTTCTCCTCCTCTCCCAGCTTCTTCTCTTTTTGGGAGTTTTCATTTTTGTTTTTCAGAAGGTCGGACACATTTTCCGTATTACCATCATTACTCTCTAAGTACAAGGATTGGTTTAACAGACCTCTGACCTCTAGAGAGAGAGGTCTTGTATTAGCAATGTCACCATGTTTATCTGCTGTAGCTCCTCCTAATTTCAACAAGTCACGCACAATAAATGTTTCCTCTGTCTGCAAACCTACACCTGGAGGCAAAAAGAGCTCTCCTTTTGAATCAGAGAGGCTGGCATCTTCACCATACTCAAGGATTTCTTCTTCAATTTCCTCATCACCACTCGACATTAGGTCATGTTCTTATCATCACAAGCTTATCTGCAAAGATATTACAAAAAAAACATAAAACAAATATTACAATGACTCTTCATAATACTATTACCAAACAAAATTCCGGCAGTTTCAAAAAGAATTTGAATTAATCATACAGTGAAGGCACTTAATGGATTTTCTTTTAATATTCATTGATGTGACTGGCAACTTAAGAAAAGATATGAATATATGGAGAGAAATTACAAATAAAGACAGCTAATGGTTACATGTGAGCTATAAATACAGTGGACCCCCGGCTAACGAACACCCCAGAAATCGTACAATTATGTAAGTATAATATTGTAAGTGCTTGTGGAAGTGTATTTTTGGGGGTCTGAAATAGACTAACCTACGTGACATTATTTCTTAAGGACGTAAATTCGTTAGGTAATGGCACTTGAGCAGGCTTCTGGAATGAATTTTTTTTTGTTAGCCGGGGGTCCACTGTACACTATAAATATTGTATACAGTACAGTGGTCCCTCGGTTTTCGCCGAAAATTCGTTCCAGAATGCTGCTCAAGTGCCATTACCGAACGAATTTACTTCCTTAAGAAATAATGTCACGTAGGTTAGTCTATTTCAGACCCCCAAAAATACACTTGCAACAGCACTTACGAAAATACACTTACATAAATGTTCGAGTTTGGAGATGCACGAAAACCGAGGGACCACTGTATACCTAAGCAGGAAGACTCTTGCACTTTCTTTATCTAGATTAAAGTACAGTACAGTACTGCATGTACACAGTATTTTTCTACTACATTCAAGGAAAATTCTTGAACATATTCAACTGCGGTATATACAGTAGTATATAAATTTACCCAAGCACATATACAGAATTCCTGTGTGAACATCAGTGGTAGGTGGAATACTGGGTGAGCCTATACAAATTACCACTCTCTGTAAAATGCACATTGCTGATAATACAAATGGGTACTGTATGTTTAAGTCTTTAACTACTGAAGTACTGTAATAAAGAAACAAATAGCCAATAATTACAGTACAGAACAGAAAATCTACACAAAATAATCCATGAAAATTGGATTAAGACATTGCACACATCTTCAGTCCATCTTCTAGAGGTAAAGATGTTTGGCTTCACACGTCAAGGTTTGAATTTTTTTAAAGTCCTTGTTTAACAAGTAATAAATTTTGGTTATCTCAAATTATTATGCAAATTGGTTATGCAAATTATTATAATTTTTATGAGGAAGCACTAAACCCATACAGATCATACAATGCCTGGGAAATGGTAAGCAGTTTGGCTTTCACCTGAAAGTTCTCAGAAAAGAACTAATATGTCATAATGGATTTTTTATGTACAGTACAACAATTTAAATTACAGGTACATTATTATACTACATATTCACAAAAAATTCTTTAAATGCATACAGGTTATTCAGCTTCCATAGGACTCCATGTAAGAAACGTTAATTTATTTTATATTAATTTACTAATTTTAGATATTAAATACAGTGGACCCCCGAGTAACGTAAAACTTCATTCCAGAAGCCTGCTCAAGTGCCATTACCGAACGAATTTACTCCCTTAAGGAATAATGTCGGGTAGGTTAGTCTATTTCAGACCCCCAAAAATACACTTCCACAAGCACTTAGAATATTATACTTACATAACTGTACGATTTCCGGGGTATTCATTACTCGGGGGTCCACTGTACATCACTACATGACCCTAGTAGGTTTAGCACTTCTTTTTTTATAATAATAATAATAATAATGTACAAAATATCCATAAATCTGAAAACAAGAATGTTCTTCAATAGTAATAATGAATGAGCTCAAATTATTTTGAAATACAGTGGACCCCCCAGTTTACGATATTTTTTTCGTTCCAGAATGCTGTTCAAGTGCCATTACCAAACGAATTTATCCCCATAAGAAATAATGTAAAATAGACTAGTCCTTTTAGACCCCAAAAATACACTTACAAAAGCATTTAAAAAAATAAACTTACATAAAAGGGCGAGTTTGGAGACCATCGTAAACCGGGGGTGCACTGTATTTCAATTAAATCTTATTTTATGTTTCTAAATATTTTTACACCACATTATGTACAGTGGTACCTCGAGTTACGATATTTTTTCGTTCGAGAATGCTGTTCAAGTGCCATTACCAAACGAATTTATCCCCATAAGGAATAATGTAAAATAGACTAGTCCTTTTACACCCCCAAAAATATACCTACAAAAGCATTTAAAAAAATAAACTTACATAAAAGGGCGATTTTGGGGACCATCGTAACTCGAGGTACCACTGTACTTAGTAATGCAGTAGTATTTGGTAGGGCTTACGGAATGTCTACCTAAGTGAAGAAATTTTAATATACTGTAACGAAAACTAGCAAATTACCAACAAAGTTATGATTCCTACATTTATTTGCATCAAATTTGATTTGTATTTTAGTTGTATCAAAACTGTAACCAAATTAAATGTAAATCTAACTACTTTAACTTCTATGTATGTTTAATAAAATAGACTATTTTATTTTGTTTTACTGAGTGACTAGTTTCAATCATTGTTCATTATCCAGGACATGTTTTGTGAGGTTGGGAAGGTTCAAATTCAAATTCAAAAATTCAAATTCAAAAATTCTAAAAATCTACCAATCTTGACATAGCCTATTTAGAAATTGGTAAGAATCACTTATACGTACTCTACACTAGTGGTTCTTAACCTTGTTGGAAGTACTGAACCCCCCAAGTTTCATCCATGCATTCACCGAACCCTTCGTAATTGGAAAAATGAAATATGATTTCTTCAAAATATGATTTCAATCATAACTGCAAATCAATGTGACTTTTGCTGTTGCCTTTCAGAGAAAAGTTCAGAAATACGCGGCTTCACCTTGGCAAGTGCCACTCTCATATTTTCACAACAAAGTCCGTTCCTTTTCTTCGTTTTGATGTCTACCATCCTCGAAAAGGATTGCTCACAGATACATTGTAACAAACGGCATGAGTATCTCAAGGGCTTTATTAGCAATAAGAGGGTATTCATCATTGACATCTGCTGTCGCAACAGTGAACGTGAATGGCTGTCTCACCCATGCTGAATATGACTTTTTGGTAGGGAAGTATCCATCGAGAGAGTTTGAGAGCTCATCTAAGTGCATGGCAATTGCTTGCTTCAGGGTGACCTCCGCAGAACCCGAGACTGACTCACCAAACCCCCGGGGTTTGATCAAACCCAAGTTAAGAACCACTGCTCTACACATAATAAGTTATTTAAGCTGGTTTAAGTGCCATGGGTAATAATTTGGACTGATGTTATCTACTAGACTAATATACAGTGGTACATACCTCAGTTTTCGTACAGTTCCCAACTCGAACAATTATGTACATATGTGTATTATTGTAAGTGCTTTTGTAAGTGTATTTTTGGGGGTCTGAAACGGACTAATCTAATTTACATTTGTCCATATGGGAACAAATTCGTTCGGTAACGGTGCTCGAACAGCATTCTGGAATGAATTATCAAAGAAAACCGAGGTACCACTGTATCACCATTTCTGTAAGTTTATTTAGGTACAGGTACACATAAATAGTTACACCAATTATCATACATAGTAAGTAACATATGTGTAAATTACCTAGGATAACCCAAAAAAGTCAGACAAAGTTACTTATTTCCATTGGGGTCCTTGTAATATCTTATTATTTAAACCTTAAAAGTTAAAACAGCTAAGTAACTTACCTGTGTGAAAATCAGTTACAATAAGAGGTGACATACTTGGAATAAGGTAAACTGAGTTATTTACATTAAAATTTGTTGTGAAACCTAAGCACACTACCTCAACCACAAAACTGTATATAATTTATTTATTACTTTCCTCTTGAAAAAAAATAATATAATAAGATATTACTGTAATTTATATTCAGCCAAATAACCTACAATCTTCTTGAATTTTGTTTTGGCACATGTGAAGGCCTGCTGTGAAAAATCCTTAATGCAAAACAAAGCTTAGAAACAAACCTTCCAGATGACAAAGAATAATAATATGAGCAACAAAAAATAAATGGATTAAGGACACATTTATGGTAAATGAATAATAAACTAATGTACCATGGTAGCTGTGAAAAACCCCAATAACGAAGACCTTACCCCCCTCCAGTGATGATAAGCCTCTGTTTAGCTTGCACTGTCCCAAGTTAAATACAGAACTTATTATTATTATAAAAAACAAAAGTTAAACCCAGGGACCCCAATGGAAATAAGTCAGTCATATATTTGACATTAGTATTATTATTATAATCATACAGCACTGCCATATAAGTATTTGACAGTATTGAATTATAGTAGTTTTCATTTAAGTCTCATTTGTGATTTTAAACTTCTCCATTGGTTCTATACACCAAATTATGTAGAATATAACCTAGCATAATCCTGGCCTAGTTTCTTTGGATCAAGAGCCCTGCATCAGTATCACAACACCTCTTTCAAACTACACTGTAGTATGTATTATTATATTTAGGAAGAGCCAAAACTGTAGGAGTTATAAGGCACCTGGATTATGGGAGGCAATCGGATTCGATCCAGGGAAGAAGAGACATGTTCAATTCCTTGGATCGAGAACCCCTCACCAGCATCAAGGAACCTCCCTTGATTGGATCCTCATATTAAATGACAATAATGACGATTAGATCACTAATGACGTGATTCCTTGTTGAGGGGCTCTTGATCCAAGAAACTGGACTTATCCTTCCCTTCCTTGATTATTATAATCAAGGGGGAGCGCTAAACCCGCAGGGCTGTACAGCGCATGTGGAGAGGGATGGAAGGTATTCAGGCTTAATTCAGGGAACCAGAGCACAGATCCAATTCCCTAGATCAAGAGCCCCTCACCCTCACCATCACCTTGAGGGGTCCCTTCCTTGAATCAAACCTGAATGCCTCCCTTTCCCATAGTACCACATGACTCCTATGGGTTTAGCACTTCCCCCCTTGAATAAAGTAGAAAAAAAATACAAACGTGATATAGTACAAACTGAAGCTGAGTCAGTTTTGTACTGCATTACACAGGTGATGACAGGAGCCACACACACGTGTTATCATTGATTATCTACTAGTGAACATGACAAGAGGTCAGTTAAAAGGTCAAGAAGTCGGTTAAAAGGACAAGAGGTCAGTGAAAAAAAACAGAGGCAGTGGAGAGAGATACACACCTTCCCTTCTGACTGGCCCGTCACCACTACCCTCATATACGCACATGTATACACACACAGTTGCTGTATCGTCTGCTGTCATACATACACGAGCATACACACAAGTGTACACACATACACGAAGAAAACATTCACACTGGTGCCAAATTTCCCAGTGTGAAGTAATACTTTTTTCATATTTACACTTAAAATAGCGTATATTTTTTTCAGTTTTATATTAGTTAATTTATTCCTGTATTGTCTGTAGCAGCTATTATTTAATTAGAGGCAACTTACGGTAAGGAATTTGGCACATGGCCTACATATATTTGGAGCACATATTTTGTAAATGTATTTTCCCATAACACGTAAATTAGTTCATTTGAAATTACACCAATACTTATTATTAAAAATAGCATTTTTCATGAATTCTTTGTTATTAGTAGTACTATATTCTTAAGGAGCTCTAAACCCGGAGGAGCAACCCCACATAAGGGAGGCAATTAGATTCGACCGAAGGAAAGGGATGTCACATCCGATTCTTTGGATCAAGAGCCCCTCACCGGTTTCAAAAAGGCTCCCTTGAGGAGATATTAGTTTGGAACTGTCTCGGATCAAGCCTGATTACTTCTTATCCCTCCCCAAAGCACTATTACCTTACGGATAGAGCGCTTTCCCTTGAATATAGCAGTAGTAGTACCATACTAGTTCACCTTACTTAATAATTGTGCTACAATAATAATCATAAGTTAGCGTTAAATTCATGCCATGGAAATGGGAAGTAATTAGGTCCTTGTATTGAGCCAGAAGGATGCCTTGCCCTTGATGCTGGCCAGGGCTCAATACAAGGATATAATTACCTCCCATTCCCATGTGACTTATTATTATATTCATAGGCAGGTATTATTCCATAAGTCACACTGGGAAGTGGGAGGTAATTTTTTTTTTCTGAGGAAGAGGGTAACTCCATTGTCAATTCTGTGGTTTACCTAGTCTTTCATAGACATATCTGCTGATAAGTCCTCTCCCAAATATGTGAATATATTCACTTCTTCCATACTTCCTCCCTCCAATTTGATATTCAATCTTTCATTACCTAATTTTTTTTGTTACTTTCATCGCTTTGCTCTTTCATATGATCACTTTCAGTTTCCTTCTTTCACAGCTTTTACATGGCCTCCCAAATTCTTTGGCCAACCTTTGAAACTTCTCTTCGCAATCTCCCAAAAGCAGTGTCATCAACAAAAAGTAACTATGACAATTCCCACTATGCATTAGATTCTTTATCTTTTAATCCCACACCTCTCCACAACACCCTAGCATTTACTTATTTTCCATCCCCATCTACATACGAATGTTAAACAACATTATGCATCCCTCTCTAAACCTTACTTTTACTGAAAAACAATTTCTCCTACATACTCTAACCTGATCATAAATCATAAATGCTCTTAACTGCACCATCTATTCCATACACTTGCAACATCTGCCACATTGCTTCCCTATCCACCTTATATGCTTTTTCTAAATCCATAAAAGCAATGAAAACTTCCTTACCTTTATCTAAATACTGTTCACCTATATGCTTCATTAGATTTAGATTTTGCCACTGAAGTGGCTAGTTTATTGTGCACCCCATATGCTTCATTGTAAACACTTGTAAACACTTGGTCTGCACAATCTCTACCCTTCCTAAAACCTCCCTGCTCATTTGCAATCTTGCTCTTTCTCTTGCCTTTAATTCTTTCAATGTACTCAACAGGCTTATTTCCCTATAATTCTTACACTCTTATCCCTTTTTTCTTTATACAATATCAATACTGTAAGTGCCTATTTAACTATATTGGTCTTGGAGGTAAAGACATAATATGCTCTTAGTAAAAATACTACTACTAATATACTATAACCAGAAAACAGTAATAAAACTATTCACAAAAAGCATTAAACATGTGAGAACAATTTAATACCATAACAAACAGAAGGGTACACAACTTACATTTATCTGTCTCAATAATGCAAATTAAACGTTTTTTTTTTTTTTGTATTTTCACTACAAACTTTCTCAGCTGATCCTCATCTATGCGCGAATATCTAATACACTATGTAAATATAAAATGTGAGATTACCTGGAGAGGGTTTTGGGGGTCAATGCCCCTGTGGCTTGGTCTGAGACCAAGCCTCGTGGTGGATCAGGGTCTTATCAACCAGGTTCTTACTGCTGGCCGCACGCAAACTGATGTACAAACCACAGCCCGGTTGGTCAGGTACTGACTTTAGGTGCCTGTCCAGTGCCTTCTTGAAGACAGCCAGGGGTCTATTGTTAATCCCCCTTATGTATGCTGGGAGGCAGTTGAACAGTCTTGGGCCCTGGACACTTATTGTGTTCTCTCAGTGTACTCGTGGCGCCCCTGCTTTTCATTGGGGAAATGTTGCATCTTCTGCCGAGTCTTTTGCTTTCATAGGGAGTGATTTTCGTGTGCAAGTTTGGTACTAATCCCTCTAGGATTTTCCAAATGTATGTTATCATGTATCTCTCTCGCCTGCACTCCAGGGAATAGAGATCAAGATGGATGCAAAAACTATCTAAACATTGAATGATAAATAAAGCAATGTTATTCTTTATAATTTTATTTTCTACAAGAACCACAAATACCGTACAGCATGTGACCAACAATAATTAATAACAGAAATAAAGTACAGTACACTATATGGAATGCTTTTATACATTAGAATAATCAGTCATATTCATGATAATTTGCAAAAGTATTGAATAATATTAAGCCTAACTACAGTTTGTGAAGGAAAGGTGTTTCTTGTTAACCTTTGATTAAATTTTATCAGTTACTTTGTGAAGAGTAATATAAGACATACATATAAAAAAAAAATAAGCAAATTACATGCAATATTGAATAAAGTTTGTAGAGTGTATATTTCTCAAATATTATATGCATAATACATTATAATACTTATTTGTAATACATTACCCTCTTCAATAACAGCAGGAAAATATTTGTATGTACAATACATTATTGAACAATTTAACTAAGTATGAGCTTCTTATTTACCTGTCAACTTCCATCTTTAGTGACTACTAGTGAGAAGGAAGCTTGTGGCTTGTGCTAGCTCCCATCCATTTTACTTTACACTTTCCTGATGAATTTTGAACTGTAACACAGTGTAGTCTAAATACTGGTAGCTCTGGTAAGGCTGTTCCATCGGTTTATCATTCACTGGAAGAACAATTTCCTGCAATCTGTCCTTCACTGTTGTTTAGAGCTTCAAGTACTCGTGAATCATATGGTATGTTATGTTGCACTTCTTTAAGAGGAGGTTGGGATTTACTGTAACTTATACACGATCATAATTATTTCCATGACTTTAGTCCTATTATGTCTCATTTGAAAGATTATCAATTCTGCAACCTTCAACCTATGCTGTCAATTGAGCCAACTTATTTCCAGAATGATTTTCATTGCTAAAAGACAATATTGCACTGTATACAGTACTATGGCACAAATAAAATAACATGGCAAGAATAATCAGTGTGTTATAGTAGTACATATTTTGTCCTAACACTGAGGCCCTCTACAGCAGTCTGCTAAAGGTCTTGATAATATACTAAAATATGTAGCAAAGTACTCCTTTTTATTTTCTTTGTGTAGGTTCATTTGTGCCATCGACCAGTGCTTAATCTTTAAACTGTGTATGACATGCATGCAGGGTACCAAGAATTGTACAATGTACTTAAATGCCAATTTTTCACATCACTGAATGTGCTGCCTGCTGATACTTTTAGCCTCAGCTAAACCGAGTCTCTTTGGTTTCCTGATGAAACCAAGACCTGTTTGCCACCACCAGTTTTCTTACCAGCAAACAAGGTATGGAACTAGAAGGAAGATGCCTTATTTATTGTAAATTTATTACAATTTCACGATATTAACTGTGAAATTCAGCCAAAAGCCACATTATGTAGAGTGAACGTAAGATAACCTAATAAAGTCACACAATGTGACTTATTTCTAAGTTTTGAGGAGTATTACACCTTGAAACAATTGCAATACTATAAGAGTGCCTCCCAGCATACATAAGGGGGGATTACCAATAGACCCCTGGCTGTCTTCAAGCAGGCACTGGACAAGCACCTAAAGTCAGTACCTGACCAGCCGGGCTATGGCTCATACGTCGGTTTCTGTGCAGCCATCAGTAACAGCCTGGTTGATCAGGCCCTGATCCACCATGAGGCCTGGTCACAGACAGGGCTGTGGGGGCGTTGATCCTCGGAACCCTCTCCAGGTATACAGTAGTCTTGAGGGTACTGGGTGTTACGGGTAGGTAAAAATTACAATATACTAAACCCAGGATATTCCCTCAGAGGAAGTGCCTTGATGTTGGTAAATACTCTTGATCCAAGGAATTGAACTTGTCCCTCCCCTTCTTTGAACCAATCCTGATTGATTCCCATTTCCCAGGCACTGGATGGCCCCTCTGGGTTTAGTGATTCACCCTAAATACTGTATATCAATATGTATTAATTAACCCAGGATAACCAAAGAAAGTTAAAAAAAGTGACTTATTTCCATTTTTCAGGGAGTATAACACATTGAAACAATTGTAATGTAAGATTTCATTGTACATATTGCTAAGGCCAGAGCAATAAAAAAACCAGTTGTACAAATTTACAGTATCTATTGTACATTCCAAGTGGGACAATGTCGGTGATGCATTTCTCCGTGTTTTAAGTATACATACCTAAATACAGTGGACCCCCGAGTTTCGAACGCCTCCCAACTCGACCTATTATGTAAGTTTATTATTGTAAGTGTATTTTTGGGGGTCTGAAATGGACTAATCTAATTTACATTATTCCTTATGGGAATAAATTCGTTCAGTAACAGCACTTGAACAGCATTCTGGAACGAAGAATGTTCGATTTCCGGGGGTCCACTGTACATTGAAACACATCTATTAGATGTGTTTCTTATATTGCCATAAGAGACTAGTGTACTTAGTAACAGATATTGAAAATTAAAAAAAAATAACTACAATCTTAATTTGGAATCAACAAACTGTAAAATGTATGTACCACTGATGCATTGAGGCCACTGTTTCCAAAGAGTGATCATTTTTCACCAATTTCAACATGCTATAAAATCATAATTATTATTTAATTTTGTTCCTATTCATTTTATTCTACTCAGAAAAATAGTCTTTCAATTGTAAGAAAAAAAAATATTTTCATAAATTTCTTCCGGGTATGCCAGAGTTTATAACTTAATACTGAACAGTACTAGCAATGACCAGAATCAGCCTTATCCTGCTGACCTAAAATTAATATAGCAATACAGAACTAGTGCTATAAAAGTTATAAAGACTGGCTGCATTTCTTATTAGTAGTTCATGGAGCCTGAACACAACAGGATGTATTTGATATAAAGAAGCAAAACTCATACCAGAAGATGTGAGGTCTGTATAAGTATACTTTTAAGGAATGTGCTAATATTCTTTTCACCATGGATGCCTGCCAAACTAAGCTCAAAGAATAAATAAAAAGGATTGTTAGACAGACAGAACTTTAGTGAAATTGATAAAGATTTATGAAAATCTTATATTTAATGTGAAGTGTAAACAACACTAAAATTTTGCATTGCAGATGGATTCATAACTAAACATCATAAAACACCTTAAATTTCACTAAAAAATGAATTAACAGGTACATATAGCTGCTTCACACAAGTTCTGCAAATGCACAGACTTTTTACCTTTTTGTTAATAAGGTCATATTTCATCTTACAGTACAACAAAATCTACTAATTACATATCTACAATAATTCTAACTGCTCCTACATTTATCTGATGTATTCTTGGCTTCTATCATGCTACTATTGTGTTGGCTGTGTTTGTTGCAATGATTGCTCAGCAACAACACGATTCTCTTCGAGAATCTTCCTCAACCTGTTATTGATTTCATCATTCCTCTGTTCAATGGTATCCAGCGCTGAGTTCAGGGCATCAAGCTCAGCATTCAGTTTCAAGAATTCTGAAAATGCAAAGTTATACATTATCACAATGAAATTTGTTAAATCTTTAAAATAACTAATCAATTACAGGTGCAAATACCCTAACTAAATGCTGTATACTAATTTGAAACCAGAGCTTTAAAAGGATAAACTACCAAAAGAAATAGAATACAAGCACTGTACTGTATATATGGTAAAAAAAAAATAAAAAAGATAAATGAATGTCTTATCTAGAATGAGTACATAAGAAAATGAGTACAAGAGAAAATAACAATTTCACTATTCTAACTTAACCCACAGCATTCCCATTCGTTCAGGGATTGAACCCTAGTCCGTCAGTATGTGAACATTGAGTACCGTTAATTCCTGATAAGTTTTTTTCCTATAATCTGAAGGAATATTTTTATATCAAGTATTTTCAACAGGCAATTGTTGCTTGGGAGAGTTACTGACTAACACGGCATGTGTTACGTTACTGTGTCATATATATGAGACTTTCTTACCCTGTTCACCATATTCTTCATCCTCGTTATCGTTGGTGTCTGTCTCACTCCCGTCACCCTCAGCAGGTTCATTACTCATCTCCATGTTTTCTTTCTTCATATTTTGTTCTTCGTGTGCCAGCTCCGTACAGTATAGATCGTCACGTTCTTCTTTATGATACGTACAGTGCTAACGTCTTAGCTTCTTTATTATACGTGCAGTGCCCTTGATTACGCCTCTTCCCTCACGATATGGAGCAGTTATCTTTTCTCTTGTTTACATTATAGTCACCTGACATGGCCGCGTTCAGCCATCCTTAAATGTTGCGTTAAGAATCAGATTTCTGAAAGAATAAAATTAGAATTATTTTTATTTCTCAAAAATCACAACCAAAGCTTCGCCTTGAACCCAAGCATCATGCCTTAGTCACACAACACTCTCTTCTACAAATTATGTTGATGGATCTTCACCTATCCACTGGTGCAGCTGTAGTGCCGCTGCTATGGTGGACCGGTGGTCTGGTGGCTAGAGCTCTCGTTTCACACATGGAGGGCCCGGGTTCGATTCCCGGCGGGTGGAAACATTTCGACGTGTTTCCTTACACCTGTTGTCATGTTCACCTAGCAGCAAATAGGTACCCGGGTTGTTAGTCGACTGGTGTGGGTCGCATCCTGGGGGACAAGATTAAGGACTCCAATGGAAATAAGACAGACAGTCCTCGATGACGCACTGACTTTCTTGGGTTATCCTGGGTGGCTAACCCTCCGGGGTTAAAAATCCGAAGAAATCTTATCTTATCTTAAGGATATACGTTGGACTGCGAAATAAAATAATCTGAATCTGAATCTAAGGAGCACTGCTGCAGGCATATTGGCCCATGCTAGGCAGGTCAAAGTAACATACTGGCCTAAGCCAGTCAGGTTGAAGTCATAGGAAGAAGCACGGCATCAGACCCACTGCCCCACATATGCTGCTATGTATGATAATCTATGTAACTGTATTTGTGTATACCTGAATAAACTTACTTACTTACTTACCCAAGCCAGTCAGGTCCAACCTAACATTGTATATTTTTAGGAATAAATTACGGCAAAACTCATAAGGACCAGATCTCTATGGTTACCTTCCGTTAAAAGGACCCCAGTGACACAGGCAATATTGCGTTATCCTGAGTTACTACCCCTCCGGGTTCATAAGTTCATTCAGGTACAGGTATACATAAATACAGTTACATAAGTTATCATACATAGCGGCATACCTGGAGTTTACCTGGAGATAGTTCCGAGGGTCAACGCCCCCGCGGCCCGGTCTCTGACTGCTTCATGGTGGATCAGGGCCTGACCAACAAGGCTGTTACTGATAGTCGCACGCAATCCAACGTACGAACCACAGCCTGGCTGGTCAGGTACCGACTTTAGGTGCCTGTCCAGTGCCTGCTTGAAGACAGCCAGGGGTCTATTGGTAATCCCCCTTATGTATGCTGGGAGGCAGTTGAACAGTCTTGGGCCCCTGACATTTAATGTGTTGTCTCTCAACGTGCTAGTGGCACCCCTGCTATTCTTTGGAGGGATGTTGCATCGTCTGCCGAGTCTTTTGCTTTCGTAGGGAGTGACTCTCGTGTGCAAGTTTGGTACTAATCCTTCTAGGATTTTCCACGTGTATATAATAATGTATCTCTCCCGCCTGCGTTCTAGAGAGTACAGGTTTAGGAACTTCAAGCGTTCCCAGTAATTGAGGTGGTTTATCGCAGTTATGCGTGCCGTGGAGGTTCTCTTCACATTTTCTAGGTCACCAATTTCACCTGCCTTGAAAGGTGCAACAATATTCCAGCCTAGATAGAACGAGCGACCTGAAAAGTGTCATCATGGGCTTGGCATCCTTGGTTTTGAAGGTTCTCATTATCCATCTTGTCATTTTTCTAGCAGATGCGATTGCTACATTGTTATGGTCCTTGAAGGTGAGATCCTCTGACATTATCACTCCCAGGTCTTTGACATTAGTTTTTCGCTCTATTGTGTAGTTGGAATTTGATTTATACTCCGATGAAATTTTAATTTCCTCACGTTTTCCATATCGGAGTAATTAAAATTTCTCATCATTGTTGTTTTCTGCAGCCTATTTAAAGATTTGGTTGATGTCTGCTTGGAGTCTTGCAGTGTCTTCAATGGTGGACACTGTCATGCAGATTCGGTTGTCATCTGCAAAGGAAGACACGGCACTGTGGCTTATATTCCTGTCTATGTCCGATATGAGGATGAGGAACAAGATGGGAGCGAGTACTGTGCCTTGTGGAACAGCTTTTCACTGTATCCGCCTCAGACTTTACTCTGTTGACTACTACTCTTTGTGTTCTATTTGTTAGGAAATTATAGATCCATCTACCAACTTTTCCAGTTATTCCTTTATCACACATTTTGTGTGCTATTACACCATGGTCACACTTGTCAAAGGCTTTTGCAAAGTCTGTATATATAACATCTGCATTCTGTTTGTCTTCTAGAGCATCCAGGACCTTGTCGTAGTGGTCCAGTAGTTGGGACAGACAGGAGCGACCTGCTCTAAACCCATGCTGCCCTGGGTTGTGTAATTGATGGGTATTTAGATGAGTGGCGATCTTTCTTCTTAGAACCCTTTCAAAGATTTTTATGATATGGGACGTTAGCGCTATTGGTCTGTAGTTCTTTGCTATTGCTTTACTGCCCCCTTTGTGGAGTGGGGAAATGTCTGTTGTTTTTAGTAATTGCGGGACGACCCCAGTGTCCATGCTCCCTCTCCATAGGATGTTAAAAGCATGTGATAGGGGCTTCTTGCAGTTCTTGATGAACACGGAGTTCCATGAGTCTGGGCCTGGGGCGGAGTGCATGGGCATGTCATTTATCGCCTTTTCGAAGTCATTTGGTGTCAGGATAATGTCCGATAGGTTTGCGTCTACCAATTTCTGTGGCACTCTCATAAAAAATTCATTTAGGTCTTCGACTCTCACTCTGGTTAGCGGCTCGCTAAAAACTGAGTCATACTGGGACTTTAGTAGCTCACTCATTTCCTTGCTGTCATCTGTGTAGGACCCATCCCGTTTAAGTAGGGGCCCAATATTGGATGTTGTTCTCGACTTTGATTTGGCATAAGAAAAGAAATACTTTGGGTTTCTTTCAATTTCATTTATGGCTTTTAGTTCTCCCCGTGTTTCTTGATTCCTGCAAAAGACTCGGCAGGCGAAGTAACATCCCCCCAATGAAGAGCAGGGGTGCCACTAGCACGTTGAGGGACAACACAATAAGTGTCAGGGGCCCAAGATTGTTCAACTGCCTCCCAGCATACATCAGGGGGATTGCCAACAAACCCCTGGCTGTCTTCAAGCAGGCACTGGACAGGCACCTAAAGTCGGTACCTGACCAGCCGGGCTGTGGTTCGTACGTTGGACTGCGTGCGGCCAGCAGTAACAGCCTGGTTGATCAGGCTCTGGTCCAACAGGAGACCTGGTCACGGACCGGGCCGCGGGGGCGTTGACCCCTGGAATTCTCTCCAGGTAGACTCCAGGTAGTTTTAGTTCGATGTTTGCTATTTCTATGACCAGTGTCTCCCTACGTATTTCAGATATATTGGCCTCTTGTAGCCGCTCTGTTATTCTTTGCCTTCGCCTGTATAGGGAGCGCCTTTCCCTTTCTAGTTTACATCTTCTCCTTTTCTTTAAGGGAATTTATTTGCCTTGAGCAAACCTCAAGTGCCACAGAGTTAATTTGTTCTAGACATAGGTTAGGATCCATGATGCTTAGGCTATCTTCCCAGTTTATATAATTTAGGACTTGGTTTACTTGGTCCCACCTTATGTTTTTGTTACTGAAGTTGAATTTGGTGAAGGCTCCCTCGCGACTGACCACATTTTGTCTGTCTGGGGCCCCCCGCATACATGTCTGGACCTCTATTATGTTGTGATCTGAGTATATTGTTTTTGATATGATGACATTTCGTATCAGATCATGTGTTAGTGAAGATGAGGTCCAGCGTATTCTCCAATCTTGCAGGTTCTATTATTTGCTGGTTTAAGGTGATTTTGGTGCAGATATTTAAAAGTTCGTGTGTGCGAGTTTTAATCTGAGCTGCCTCCTGGTGTTATCTCTGATACCACATTATTGGCAATATTCCTCCATTTTAGGTGCCTTAGGTTGAAATCCCCAGGAACTAGATGTTGGGGCAGGAGCTGGAAGGTTTTCCAGACAGTGGTCAATTTTCAGAAGCTGTTCCTGGAATTGTTGGGACGTTGCATCTTGAGGCTTATATACAACCACGATGGCTAGGTTTTGATTCTCGATCTTTACTGCTAAAACTTCAACTACATCGTTTGAGATACTAGGACTAAGGTAAACTGAGTTATTTACATTTATATTAAAGAGAGGACAGATCACAGTAATAAGCGCATATATGTTAGTTATAAGAGAAATCCCTTTCCTCCCTTTCTGTCGCTACATTCATTAGGTACCTTTTGGCTTTCTTCTTGAACAGTCATGCTGTGACAGGCTTTGACATGTGCAGGCAGTTTGTTCCACTCCTTTATTGCTATACAATAAAATGTGTTTGATAATAATAATAATAATAATAATAATAATAATATATTTATTTACTACACGTACATGTACATGGTATACAGGCCTAGCTGACATCATAAGAACATAAGAACATAAAAAAGAGGGAACACTGCAGCAGGCCTAATGGCCCGTGCGAGGCAAGTCCAAGTCTCCTACCGGCTTAAGCCAATGACACTACTATATAGAAAGCCCCTTGTTATGCTGAGCATTTCGGGCAAATTAGGTCAGTGTCCCAGGATGCGACCTACACCAGTCGACTAACACCCAGGTACCCATTTACAGATGAGTGAACATAGACAGCAGGTGTAAAAAAACACGCCCAATGTTTCTACCCTGGCTGGGAATCGAACCCAGACACTCGCTGTGAGAAGCGAAAGCTTTAGCCACCAGGCCACCAGAGCCCCCAAATCCGAATAAAATCTTCTAAAATCACATTTTCCGAACTTATTTAATAATCTTAGGTTAAAGATACATAGTATACATGTTCCAATAACATGTGTGTCCTCATGACAATTGTAAAGAAATTATGTATATAATGCCTAAAAGAAATTAAGGATACATTGATTTAAACTTAGCGGGCTTAAATGGTTGACGCAAACGGTGCGTCTAACACACCTCTCTACTAGTGGCATAATATAACCTGAAGGTAAAACAGTGACTTATATGGAGATGCTTGTAGGTAAGTATGATGCTGTGTTCAGGTGGTAATTCATCCAGTTACTAGACAAATTCATGAGAGCTTCATTTGACTCCCCAAACGACGCACACACAGTACTCCATTTTGAAGTCCGCTTAGTAAACAGTGTACGATAATGACCCAATTTTATATATATATATATATATATATATATATATATATATATATATATATATATATATATATATATATATATATATATATATATATGTGTGTGTGTGTGTGTGTGTGTGTGTGTGTGTGTGTGTGTGTGTGTGTGTGCGTGCATGTGTATAGGTAGATCTACTGGCCCCTGCAAGTCATAATAATATAATATAATATATATAATAGGTAAAACTCGCTATTTTGTCTTAAATAGCAACGTTCTTCTTGCCGAATAAGGCAAGCGAAAATTTGTGTATGCAATAATTTCGCAAAAATCATTCTGAATCTAACGAATTTTTTTTTTTATTGTGTCTGTTTATTATTAAATTATTGTAAACTTATCTAAATTATATTTAGTTGGAATAGGCTAAATTAAATTGAGCTTGTTATAATAAGGTTAAGTAAGCTTTCTAAGGTTCTTTTGGTACAAAATTATTAATTATTGCATTAACATAAATTAAAAATATATATCTTTAGACGTATAAGAGAAAATTTTAGAAAGGACTTAATTTTAAATGAGTTCTTGCTAATTGACAAGTTTTACCTATTCGGCACGACATATATATATATATATATATATATATATATATATATAATATTTAAATATATATGAGAAGTATAATAACAAAAAAGGCACAATACCGTGACTGGAACAATACACACACAACCCGCACATATAAAAGGGAGGAGCTTACGACGACGTTTCGGCCCGACTTGGACTATTTAGTGTGACTTTGTAAATGGTCCAAGTCGGGCCGAAACGTCATCGTAAGCTCCTCCCTTTTATATGAGAAGTATCTCTGTATATATACACTGAAAATTATTTTAATTATTAACAGGGGATTTACACCGAGACATATATGCATATCACAAACGCTAATACACAAAGTTTATTTTAATAATATCTTTATTTACTACAAATACATGTACAAGGTATACAGTCCTAGATGACATACTACTGTATAGAAAGCACCTTGTTATGCTGAGCATTTCCCGCAAATTAGGTTATCAATATCAGTATTGTATATTTTAAGAGTGAATAAATAATGTTTATTTTATGCTAATAATACTATCTAATAATTAGCAGATTCTATTTGATTATAATAATAATAATAATTAGCAGAAATCAATGGTATTATAGGATTAGCTTATCAAATAGCATTTATCATTAAAAGTATAACAACAACTGTACAAAGTACGAGGTTCCTCTTGCTTGATAAATGATGCCAAATATATCAATTTGGTATTAAAAAATAATAATTAATATCTTCAGGTATAGAATTACATAACTAAAATGTATGTATCACGCTGGGTTTCATTTATACGTCCATGAAATGATTTAAACAAAGCTGCATCGCGTTAGAATTAAGTTGTAAAATATGTGATAAGTGATGGTGGTGGTGTTGAGTGTGAGAGGCGGCAACAGCGCAACATTCCCGGGACACGCCAGACACCGACCCGTTACTGACGCCATATTACCCGGCTTGTAATATCTTCTAAATACTACTAAATACAGGTGAGAGGTGTACTCTAATGTCCTTGTACTGGCTCTTTAATGTGTGTTTGGTCGTATTTTGTGAATGCGTATAAACTGGGAAGGCAAATTTGTACATATTTTTGGTTTAGAAGTGAAGGCGCGAAAACTCCATATGCGCCTAGATGCCGCCACCATTTGCTGTTTTTGGGTTTACAAAGTATGTGTTTTAATGTTTTCGAGACGAGTGCATTTGTGTTGTCATGTGTTTGGCCCAGATATACCGAATATAAGTTTCAAGTACATTTTTTTCAAATTACTATACGGTTGGTATAATGTTCAAGATGGCTGAAGTTTTTTAAGGCAGAATACACTGGGGTAAGATTACACCTGCGTCGCCTCGAAGATTTATGGGTGAGAGACCTGCTACCTATATTAGCTAGCTGTAAATAGGTACCCAGGTGTAGACTTGTGGTTTTTATTTTTTCTTGGAAACTTAAAATTTTGTTTTGGATTCTTAACCCAACCCGGAGGTTTACCCACCCAAGGTAATCCATTAAAGTCAGTGTGTCATCGGGACTGTCTTATTTCCATGGAAGTCCTTTAATCTTGTTCACCGGGACGGAGTACAAAAATCTGCTAACACCCAGGTAATAATATATGGATAGTTGAACAAAGTGCTGTTTTGGGCTGTCCTAGGTTTAAATAAACTTTTACAGATAATAAAAGCAGAGAACAGTCATAGGTAGATCTACTGGCCCCTGTAGTAGTTTTTATTAAGAACATAAGAAAGAAGGAACACTGCGAGGCAGGTCCAAGTCTCCTACCGGCTTAAGCAAAGTGCCCTAATCGTCAGGTCGGGTCACATTCACTTAAGGAAGGAGCATGGCATCTAACCTAGGAGCACAAGCTAGTCAGGTCCAACTCTCACCCACCTGCACCCACTCATGTATTTATCTAACCCATTTTTAAAACTACACATTTTAGCCTCTATAACTGTACTCGGGAGTTTGTTCCACTCATCCACAACTCTATTACCAAACCAGTGCTTTCCTATATCCTTCCTGAATCTTAATTTGCCATTGCTGCAAGTCCTGTCTAGGCTAGATAATTTTAGCACACTATTTACATCCCCTTTATTTATTCCTGTTTTCCATTTATACACCTCAATCATATACCCCTAATTCTACGCCTTTCTAGAGTGCAGATTCATGGGCCTCGATCTATCCTCATAAAGAAGATTTCTGATACATGGGATCAACTTTGTCATCCTCCTTTGTACGTTTTCCAGGGTATTTATATCCATTCTGTAATACGGTGAGCAAAACTGTGCAGCATAATCTAGATGAGGCCTAACCAAGGATATATAAAGTTGAACAACCTGAGGACTCCTATTATTTATGCTTCTTGATATGAAGCCAAGGATTCTGTTCGCTTTATTGCGAACACTTATGCACTGTTTTGGTTTTAGATTACTGCTAACCAGAACTCCCAAATCCTTTCGCAATCAATAATATTAAGATCTACATTATTTAGTTTATATGTGGCATGGTTATTTTCCTGTCCAATGTTTAGAACTTTGCATTTGTTTATATTAAACTGCATCTGCCACTTCTCCGACCACCTTTCAAGGCGGGTGAGATTGCTGACCTTGAAAATGTGCAGAGAACCTTCACCGCACGCATAAGTGCGATAAACCACCTCAACTACTGGGAACGCTTGAAGTTCCTAAACCTTTACTCTCTAGAACGCAGGCGGGAGAGATACATTATTATATACACATGGAAAATTCTCAGGGCTTAGTACCAAACTTGCACACAAAAATCACTCCTACGAAAGCAAAAGACTTGGTAGGCGATGTAACATCCCCCAATGAAGAGCAGGGGTGCCACTAGCACGTTGAGGGACAACACAATAAGTGTCAGGGGCCCAAGATTGTTCAACTGCCTCCCAGCGTACATAAGGGGGATTACGAATAGACCCTGGCTGTCTTCAAGCAGGCACTGGACAGGCACCTAAAGTCGGTACCTGACCAGCCGGGCTGTGGTTCGTACGTTGGACTGCGTGCGGCCAGCAGTAACAGCCTGGTTGATCAGGCTCTGGTCCAACAGGAGGCCTGGTCACGGACCGGGCGCGGGCGTTGACCCTGGAATTCTCCCCAGGTAGACTGCATCAGTCTATTTAAATCTTCCTGGAGTGCTCTAATGTCCTCATCAGAATTAATTCGACTACCTATTTTGGTATCAGCGGCAAACTTGCTTATGTGCTATTTATTCCCTCATCTATGTCGTTTATGTAGATTGCAAAGAACAAGAGGCCCAACACTGACCCCTGTGGAACACAGCTCGTCACGCTTCCCCACTCTGATTTCTCCCCATTTATGCAAACACTGCTGCCTATTTGTCAACCATGTCTCTATCCAGGAAAAAATTTCTATTCCATGTGCCTTAATTTTTCTCAATAGTCTCTGATGTAGGACTCTATCAAAATCCTTACTGAAGTCCATATACACAATATCATATTCATTACCATGATCTACTTCCTCAGTTACCTTAGTGAAAAAAAATAATAAATTCGTAAGGCAGGAACGTCCTTTTGTAAATCCGTGCTGAGATTCGTTGATCAATTTATGCTTTTCAAGATGGCTACGAATTGCCTCGGTAATTATTGATTCCATAAATTTTCCCACTGGAGGTTAAGCCTATTGATGTATAGTTTGAAGCTAAGGACCTGTCACTTGCTTTGAAAATAGATATCACATTTGCCATTTTCCACTTATCTGGCACTATACCAGGTTGTAGTGATATGTTGAAAAGATTAGCCAAAGGTTAGATTAGATGTATTTGCCTACTCAAAATTTTTATAGTAAAATTTATATATTACAATAATTGTGTTTTCTATTTTGTTTTCAATATGGTTGAAATTCAGTAAAATTGTTAATTTCTTGCTTTGTTAGGATGGCCGACCAAGAGACTGATCTTCTAGATTATGAAGAGGATGAAGAACCAGTGGAGCCAGCAGCAGGGAGACCAATGAAGCTCCTCCAGTCAAGAAAGATGTTAAGGGTACATATGTATCGATTCACTCCTCGGGGTTTCGGGACTTCCTACTCAAGCCAGAGATTTTACGATCCATTGTAGACTGTGGTTTTGAACATCCATCTGAAGGTAAGAAACAAGTTATTGAATATTTGCTTCCATAAACATTTAAAAAAAAATAAGATGTATTTATACATTGGTGGTGCTCGTGGCTCTTATACCAAGGGACTGGTATTCGATCCTTGGATGAGCAGAAATGTTCAGAGTGTTTCCTACACCTGCTGCCCTGTTCACCTAGCAGTAAGTAGGTACCTGCGTGTTAAGTGACTAGTCTGGGTTGCATCCTGGGGAATGGATTAACCCTTAAACTGTCCACACGTAGATATACGTTCACTCGCGAAAGTGACCGAATATTTTGAAAAAAAATGTTTTTTTTTAAAATGAAGAGCACATTTTTATAAATAGGATAGGCTAAAAAAAAACATTTTAGGGCCAGTACTTACCGAGATATAAGCCCGTGAAGTTGGTGCTAAATGATGTGGTGTCGGCAACATGGAGCACTGTTGCTTGCAGAAACAAGAAACATTTGTCGGTTTTTTTCCATTTTTTTCCCATTTTCTGTTTTCATCCTATGATAATAATGTTTTGATGCAGATCTATTCATTTCATTGCCAATTCTTGTTTAGACACAAATATTTGTTACTGAATTAGTAATCATACTGTCACAAACACACATGTTCACACTGATAAATAAATTTGTACACCTGGTTCAATCACTTACTATTGTTTACATATATATACAAGGTATTTACAGGTCCTATTTATGTTTCTAGAAGTCCACCACTGTATGATACTCGAAGAAGCATGGATTCATACAGAGTGCCACTCCACATTGCTGACACATGAATCATGTGTCTTTTCGCACTGTCGCTGTGTACTGTAAGCACACACAACACACTTTTCTGAGAGTACTTCTTCTTTGGAGTAGATGGTAATGGTATCAGGCAGTGACAGTTAGGGATTATTCGGTTGGGCACTTCCCCCTCTGGTTGTGGAGTGACAGGTCGCTGTTGTGGAGTGACAGGTCGCTGTTGTGGAGTGACAGGTCGCTGTTGTGGGGTGACAGGTCGCTGTTGTGGGGTGACAGGTCGCTGTGGAGTGGCAGGTATAGGTGTGGTACCATACTTTCTCCCTATCTGCTTGATGACATTTAGGGTGAATTCTGCATATCGTTGTCGCTTCCCAGTCTTTATTTCATACATGTTGAAGGCATTGAGCATTGCAATGTCCACAAGGTGGAAAAACACTTTTATTTACCACTTGCGACTCCTACGCACACAGTCAACAAAGCCTATCATGATGTCACACTTGTCGACTAGTCGCATATTGTTTGTTTAGTCGATGACAACAGCTGGCTTTTCAATAGGTTGATTGTTGAGCGTGCTCATTCTGTCTGTACCATCTCGTTTCTGTGGATGGTTGACAGCAATGTCACGTCCCTTTTGTCATGCCATGACAGTGCCATGATGTCATTGGCATGAAACGCCTGCACTACACTTCCTCCAGTGAACTTTGGCATGTGTTTTCTATTTCTTCTCACTGTTCCACATATATCAGTATTGTTCACACGTAGGAAATCAGCAAGCATAGGGCTTGTGTACCAGTTGTCTGTGAACAATGTATGGCCCTTGCTAAGGTATGGCTGCATCATCTTGCGAACAACATCACCAGAAATGCCCAACATGCGCCTGGTATCAAGTGTATTTTTACTTGTGTAGATAATGACATCCAACACAAGACCAGTCTCAGTCACACATAACAAACAGTTTTATACCAAAGCGATTACGTTTGCTTGGTATATATTGTTTGAATGACAGTCGTCCCTTGAACAGAATCAAGGACTCGTCAACAACAATGTTCTTGAATGGATAAAAGTAGGCACTGAATTTTTGCTTGAGATACATAAACAATTCCCGGATTTTGTAGAGGAGGTCATTTCGGTTTGGTGTATTCCTATCTTGAGAAGTGCAACATTCTCAGCAACAGAAGGAATCTGTTGCAGGGAAGGAGGTCACGGAAGACTGGAGTGCTAATGAAGTGGTCTGTGGACCAGTAGTTTGCTATATTGTTCTTATATGTGTGTGGCATAAGCATGACAGTGCCAAGGAATAAATACATTTCAGCCACAGTTGTATCTTTCCACCTGCGTAGCCGTGACGATTCTGAAAAATCTGCATGGTCCATTGTATACTGGTAGTACAGGTTGGTCCGAGTAACAATCAGGTTCATTATTGGCTCATCAAAGTATAGTTGAAAATAGTCTAACTCTGTAGACTCATTTGTGATGGGACAGTGTGGCATGATGCCACTTCCACTGCCATCAAAATTGAAAGTATGTGGCACGAATGGTGTATGTTCAGTCCACTTCCATTCACGGTCAGATGGTGCAGGGTGGACCTGTGGCATGGGACGTGGGGGAGCAGGAGGGACGGGAGTGGGGCCAGCACATGATTGAGAGGGTGCTTCGTGGTCCTTTGTCTGTCCACACACCGCGCCACGAGGTCAGGCACCATGCCACCACCACCTCTTCCTCCATCCCAGCATACTCTCCTTCATTATCACTTTCACTATCAGTGGCTGGGGTTTTGGATCGTGAACTGCCACGACCCTTGCCTCTGACTGCATATGGCACACTGCCTGAACGTAGGTAATGACGCCCATAAGTACGTTTCACTGGGGAATAATGATAATCACTGTCATTCGACAAATCGTCTATGGGCATAAAATCGATTTCATCATTGTCACTTATATCACCTTCACTATCGTCACTATCATAACACATGGAAAATGATAATTTCCTCTTGCGGAGCTGCCTTTGGGTAGTAACACTAGCAACCCCAGAGGTGCTGGGCTGAGGGTCTGTGGTCATACTGGCCACACCAGATGTGCTGGGCTGAGGGTCTGGTATGGCCACACTGGCCACCCCAGAGGTGATGGTCTGAGGGTCATCTGGGTTGTCATCAATAGTTTCACTAATTCCTTGATTATTAGTGGCTATATCACTCAAATCCACTAAGCTCGCGTTCTCTATCACTTTCCGAGAATAGTAGAGTGTTAATACGACGAGGCGTGAGTGAATCACGGGGGTGTGCCATGATGTTGACCCAAGATGGAGCTGAAACTAACTGGGGCTACCATGCGGTACCCTGGCGTCCCCGAT
Source organism: Cherax destructor (assembly GCA_009830355.1). Classification (NCBI taxonomy): domain Eukaryota; kingdom Metazoa; phylum Arthropoda; class Malacostraca; order Decapoda; family Parastacidae; genus Cherax; species Cherax destructor. The sequence continues at coordinate 104,300 of WNWK01004743.1, forward strand.
TTTTTTCATACTGCACACACTGAGGGCGCAGACCCATTCTCTCATGTCTAGGCGACTCAGGCCTATCGCGATAAATTTGAACGAATGTAAAATAAAACGTAGATATACGTTCGGTCACTTTCGCGAGTGAACGTATATCTACGTGTGGACAGTTTAAGGGTTAAGGGACACCATTGGAAACTGCAGTCCGATGACATCCTGTCTATTCGGTTATTCTGGATTACCCTCTTAGTTTATTAATCCAAACAAATTCTTTGTAACAGTCACACTCAAATTCATGTGCTTCAGTTATCCACTCTCTCTCCATTTTGATTTTTGGCTTGGTGCATGATTCCTAAATTGAACATGAAGATATGCTTACTGGACTTCTTATACTCATCTTTCACATGAATATCCATATTAATATTGAAAGGTTATATAGAATGCTTTGTTTTACAGTGCAGCACGAGTGCATTCCTCAAGCTGTGCTGGGAATGGATATCCTTGGGCAGGCTAAGTCTGGAATGGGCAAGACAGCAGTGTTTGTATTGGCAACTCTGCAACAGATTGACCCAGTTGATGGCCAGGTATGTTAACATTTTCACTCTTGAGACAGTATTAGTCTCCTTGGAGGCTTTTCCAGGAAGGTGTGTGTTGCACTCCAATTAACCCTCTGAACTGTACATATATCCAACTATTAAAAACTCTTTAAACTGTTTTGTTATACTTATACATATGTACCCCTCAATTTCAGCAATTCTCATACCATAACCTGTGACTTGTGCCTTTTTTTCTAATGTATCAGTCCTTGTTACATTATATTAGACAACATATTAATGCCGCCAACATTCTTGCTGCAACCTTTAATGACCATGTTTCATAAATAAAAAGCATCTTCACTTTCTATTCTCATTTTTTCATCCAATGATACTTTCTATCAGCAGCACATTTTACACATTTTATCTTTGTGAATTTCCTCATTCTTTTTTGACTATTTGTTGGTACAGTACATCTATACTTAAATATATAATTAAACAGTATTCACTGCTTCCATCCCCTCTGAATTATGTCCTGATCTTAGGCATCCATAGAAGGGGGGTGCAAAATTTTTTGTTACCTTTCAACTACTGTACATCTAAAGTCACTCATTGTGATCACTTGCATCTTCGAAGATCCACTCATTGGAAGTTTTTTTCCTTTCTCTGCAGTAACATGAAAAAATTAAGCTCTTATTTACAAATAGGGGAAGGAAGGCGGGGTAGGGGTCGTCCTAGAAAAGGTTGGACGGAGGGGGTAAAGGAGGTTTTGTGGGCGAGGGGCTTGGACTTCCAGCAAGCATGTGTGATCGTGTTAGATAGGAGTGAATGGAGATGAATGGTTTTTGGGACCTGACAAGCTGTTGGAGTGTGAGCAGGGTAACATTTTGTGAAGGGATTCAGGGAAACCAGTTAATTGATTTAGTTGGACTTGAGTCCTGGAAATGGGAAGTACAATGCTTGCACTTTAAAGGAGGGGTCTGGGATAGTGACAGCTGGGAGGAGCTATTCTCAGCTGTCGTATCTGAGCGCCTCTGCAAAGAGAGTGATTATGTATAAGTGTGGTGAAAGTGATGAATGACGATGAAAGTATTTTCTTTTTGGGATTTTTTCTTTTTGGGTCGCCCTGCCTCGGTGGGAGACGGCCGACTTGTTGAAAAAAAAAAATATTTGAAACTTGTTTTCCAGTGATATATGTATAGACTTCTGTCCCATTCCTTTGAACATAGGAAACTTATTTTGTCAATTCTCTTCATAAATGCAGTATATTTAAATTCTTTTTTTTTTTTATTAACACATCGGCCGATTCCCACCAAGGCAGGGTGGCCCGAAAAAGAAAAACTTTCATCATCATTCACTCCATCACTGTCTTGCCAGAAGGGTGCTTTACACTACAGTTATAAAACTGCAACATTAACACCCCTCCTTCAGAGTGCCGGCACTGTACTTCCCATCTCCAGAACTCAAGTCCGGCCTGCCGGTTTCCCTGAATCCCTTCATAAATGTTACTTTGCTCACACTCCAACAGCACGTCAAGTATTAAAAACCATATGCCTCCATTCACTCCTATCAAATACGCTCACACATGCTTGCTGGAAGTCCAAGCCCCTCGCACACAAAACTTCCTTTACCCCCTCCCTCCAACCTTTCCTAGGCCGACCCCTACCCCGCCTTCCCTCCACTACAGATTTATACACTCTCGAAGTCACTCTGTCTCGTTCCATTCTCTCTACATGTCCAAACCACCTCAACAACCCCTCCTCAGCTCTCTGAACAATCGTTTTGGTAATCCCGCACCTCCTCCTAATTTCCAAACTCCGAATTCTCTGCATTATATTCACACCACACATTGACCTCAGACATGACATCTCCACTGCCTCCAGCCTTCTCCTCGTTGCAACATTCATCACCCATGCTGCACACCCATATAAGAGCGTTGGTATAACTATACTCTCATACATTCCCCTCTTTACTTCCATGGACAAGGTTCTTTGTCTCCACAGACTCCAGTGCTCCACTCACCCTTTTCCCCTCATCAATTCTATGATTCACCTCATCCTTCATAGACCCATCCGCGACATATCCACTCCCAAATATCTGAATACATTCACCTCCTCCATACTCTCTCCTCCAATCTGATATCCAATCTTTCGTCACCTATTCTTTTGTTATCCTCATCACCTTACTCTTTCCTATATTCACTTTCAATTTTCTTCTTTTACACACCCTACCAAATTCATCCACCAACCTCTGCAGCTTCTCTTCAGAATCTCCCAAAAGCACAGTGTCATCAGCAAAAGCAACTGTGACAACTCCCACTTTGTATTTGCTTCTTTATCTTTTAGCCCAACACCTCTTGCCAAGACCCTCGCATTCACTTCTCTTACAACCCCATCTATAAATATATTGAACAACCACGGTGACATCACACATCCTTGTCTAAGGCCCACTTTTACTGGGAAATAGTCCCCTTCCCTCCTACACACTCTAACCTGAGCCTCACTATCCTCATAAAAACTCTTCACTGCTTTCAGTAACCTTCCTCCTATTCCATACACCTGCAACATCTGCCACATTGCCCCCTATCTACCCTATCATACGCCTTTTCCAAATCCATAAATGCCACAAAAACATCTTTACCCTTATCCAAATACTGTTCACCTATATGTTTCACTGTAAACACTTGGTCTACACACCCCTACCTTTCCTAAAGCCCCCTTGTTCATCTGCTATCCTGCTTTCTGTTTTACTCTTAATTCTTTCAATAATAACTCTACCATACACTTTACCAGGTACACTCAACAGACTTATTCCCCTATAATTTTTGCACTCTCTTTTGTCCCCTTTGCCTTTATACAAAGGAACAATACACGCTCTCTGCCAATCCCTAGGTACCTTACCCTCTTCCATACATTTATTAAATAATAGCACCAACCACTCCAAAATTATATCCCCACCTGCTTTTAACATTTCTATCTTTATCCCATCAATCCCAGCTGCCTTACCCCTTTCATTCTACCCACTGCCTCACGAACTTCCCTACACCCACAACTGGCTCTTCCACACTCCTACAAGATGTTATTCCTCCTTGCCCTACACACGAAATCACAGCTTCCTGTCTTCATCAACATTTAACAAATCCTCAAAATATTCTCTCCATCTTCCCGATACCTCTAACTCTCCATTTAATAACTCTCCTCTCCTATTTTTAACTGTCAAATCCATTTGTTCTCTAGGCTTCCTCAACTTATTAATCTCATTCCAAAACTTTTTCTTATTTTCAACAAAATTTGCTGATAACATCTCACCCACTCTCTCATCTGTCTCTTTTTACATTGCTTCACCACTCTTTTAACCTCTCTTTTTCTCTCCATATACTCTTCCCTCCTTGCATCACTTCTACTTTGTAAAAACCTCTCATATGCTAACTTTTCCCCCTTACTACTCTCTTTACATCATCATTCCACCAATCGCTCCTCTTCCCTCCTGCACCCACTCGCCTGTAACCACAAACTTCTGCTGAACACTCTAACACTACATTTTTAAATCTACCCCATACATTTTCGACCCCATTGCCTACACTCTCACTAACCCATCTATCCTCCAATAGTTGTTTATATCTTACCCTAACTGCCTCCTCTTTTAGTTTATAAACCTTCACCTCTCTTTTACTTACTGATTCTATTTTCCTTGTATCCCATCTACCTTTTACTCCCACTGTAGCTATAACTAAAAAGTGATCTGATATATCTGTAGCCCCTCTATAAACATGTACATCCTGAAGTCTACTCAACAGTCTTTTATCTACCAATACATAGTCCAACAAACTACTGTCATTACGCCCTACATCATATCTTGTATACTTATTTATCCTCTTTTTCTTAAAATATGTATTACCTATAACTAAACCCCTTTCTATACAAAGTTCAATCAAAGGGCTCCCATTATCATTTACACCTGGCACCCCAAACTTACCTACTACACCCTCTCTGCATGTTTCTCCCACTTTAGCATTTAGGTCCCCTACCACAATTACTCTCTCATTTGGTTCAAAAGTTCCTATACATTCGCTTAACATCTCCCAAAATCTCTCTCTCTCCTCTACACTCCTCTCTTCTCCAGGTGCATACACGCTTATTATGACCCACTTTTCGCATCCGACCCTTATTTTAATCCACATAATCCTTGAATTTACACATTTATATTCCCTCTTTTCCTTCCATAACTGATCCTTCAACATTATTGCTACCCCTTCCTTAGCTCTAACTCTCTCAGATACTCCTGACTTAATCCCATTTATTTCTCCCCACTGAAACTCGCCTACCCCCTTCAGCTTTGTTTCGCTTAGGGCCAGGACATCCAACTTCTTTTCATTCATAACATCGGCAATCATCTCTTTCTTATCATCCGCACTACATCCACGCACATTCAGACACCCCAATTTTATAAAGTTTTTCTTCTTCTCGTTTTTAGTAGATTTGTACAGGAGAAGGGGTTACTAGCCCATTGCTCCCGGCATCTTAGTCGCCTCATACGACACGCATGGCTTACGGAGGAAAGATTCTTTTCCACTTCCCCATGGACAATAGAGAAAATAAAAAGAACAAGAGCTATTAAGAAAAAGAAGAAAAACCTAGATGTGTGTATGTATATACAGTGGTACCTCGACTTACGATGGTCCCCAAACACACCCTTTTATGTAAGTTTATTTTTTTAAATGCTTTTGTAAGTGTAATTTTGGGGGTCTAAACGGACTAGTCTATTTTACATCATTTCTTAAGGAGATAAATTCGTTTGGTAATGGCACTTGAACAGCATTCTGGAATGAAAAAATATCGTAAGTCGAGGTACCACTGTATATGCATGTGTATGCCAGTGTAGTGTGACCTAAAGTGTAAGTAGAAGTAGCTAGATATACCTGTTATCCAGCGTGTTTATGAGACAGAAAAAAGACACCAGCAATCCTACCATCATGTAAAACAGTTTCAGGTTTCTGTTTCACAGTCACCTGGCAGGACGGTAGTACCTCCCTGGGTGGTTGCTGTCTACCAACCTACTACCTATATTTAAATTCTTATTTTAGGTTATTTTACTGTTATCATGCAGATGTTAAATTATGCCTTTGGTATCTTATTTGTCAACTTGTTGGTATTTATACTTTTGACGTAGATACCTGTTTGACACGGCAACACCACAGAATCTTGGTTTAGATGATATCTTGTGCAACTCTGCTAACGTCTGATTAACCTTATGGTTTATGACCTAGTCCACTAGTGGGTCTTGCCTCCCTGTGACCATGTCTGCAACTACTGCATCTCTCCATATCTTCAAATCCATTGCTGAATCTGTGGCCCCCACTGACCTTCAACTAGTTAGCCCTGCCTGCGTGTAATGTTTTCAACTTCTGTTCCTGACCTTTAGTTCTAGTATACAAGTCTTTTTTCTTACCTGTGTGAAGCTGATAAAGCCTGATGTGCAGGTTAAAAGCTACTCCAATAAAGATACACAGGTGTTGCATGTGTCTGATTCATCAACTTAACTGTATTGTCTTCCTTTGATGGGATGATACTATTCTTCCTTGGTACAGTGGTACCTCGGTTTTCGTCATTAATTCGTTCCAGAAAGTCTGACGAAAACTGAAGCTATATTTCCCATAAGAAATAATGTAAATTCAATTAATCAGTTCCAGACACCCAAAAGTATTAACAAAAAATACATTTTATAGAGAATATAGTTTTACGTACAGAAAACAATGAGAAATAAATATAAAGGGCTAATGAAATGGATAAATGAACATTTAACATCACTTTACCTTTATTGAAGACGTTGGCGTATGGAAGACACGAGGAGGGGAGAGGGAGGAGGAGAGGTTATTGGTTGGAAGGAGAATCCCCTTCCATAAGGACTTCAGGTATCAAGTCCCTGTCTGGGGTTACTCCCCTTCTTTGTCCTTTACTGGCTCTGGACCCTTGTCACAAAAAATTGTCCAGAGGTCTATTTCTGGCTTCTCTTTAAGATTTGCCTAAAATGGGACAAGGCATTGTCATTGAACATGTTGCAGACATGGCTTGCAACAGCTTTGTTAGGGTGATTTCTCCACAAAACTTTGCAACTCACTCCACTTTGCACACATATCCTTAATCACTGAAGAAGGCACATTCTCCCCTCTCTTCATCCTCTGAAACAATTTCCTCAGCTGTGATCTGTTGCTGTACCAGTTGAAGGTGTTGCAGCTATGCAGTGGTTAGCTCTTCCCTCTGGTTGTCCACCAACTCTTCCACATCCTGGCCCACACATTCAACCCCATGGACTTTCGTACTTTGCTACGAGTTTTCTCAAATTCTATTGTTTCTCGCTGCCTTTATCAAAGGGCTGGCACTCGGAACTTTCTTTGGCCCCATGGTGGCTTATTTAGCAGTCTCACTCATTAAACGAGCATAAAAAACAATGGATTATTACGAAATGTTCCGTATGAATGCACAGGGTAATGTTCACTCAAGAAACAAAGCCAGACTGACTCAGAACGCATGCGTGGGATGCTTTGTGTGGGAGTGGGCAGGCGGACAAGTTCGGTACGGAAGATGAAAACCGAGGGTGAATGAACACTGAGGTTCCATTGTGTATCCTTGTCCCTCATTCCTTGGATTTTGATTATCCCCACCCCTCTTATTCCCTAAGTGCTTTATGACTCTTTGAGGTTTGACACTCTCATGAATGTAATTATCAAGTGCTGTATCCAAGAAAACCTTAAGACATCCCCTGATAATCTAAAGATTACACTTTTGTTCTCTCGTTTCCTGATCCATGAATGTAGCATATAATTGTGTTAGAGCACACTTTAGTTTGATGTATCTTTGTTTATACAGTACTGTATGATAAATTTTCTTGTGTGCATTATTAACCCTTAAACTGTCCACACGTAGATATACGTTCACTCGCGTAGCTGACCGAACGTAGATCTACATTTTTTTTCAAATGCTTTTAACCTTGCCACGATAAGCCTGAGTTGCCTAGAGATTAGAGAATGGGTCTGTGCACTCAGTGTGTGTAGTATTACAAAATGTGGGAATGACAAACAAAATGCACTCTTCATTTTAAAGAAAAAGATCAATTTATTTTTTCCTCAAAATACTCGGTCAGCTACGCGAGTGAACGTATATCTACGTGTGGACAGTTTAAGGGTTAAGTCATGATTGCCACTTACAGCACAATACAAATAATCTTAATTATTCATATTAAGCTGTTAGTTATGAAACAATGTACATATGTAATATCAATTTAAATTTCAAAATGCTTTATTTTCAGGTGTCTGTACTGGTAATGTGTCACACTCGTGAGTTGGCATATCAAATTGCCAAGGAGTATGAACGGTTCAGCAAGTACATGCCCACTGTCAAGGTTGGAGTGTTTTTTGGAGGCTTGAATATTCAAAAGGATGAAGAAACGCTGAAAAGTAATTGTCCTCATATTGTCGTTGGTACACCGGGTCGTGTCCTTGCTCTGGTCCGCAATAAGAAGCTTAATCTGCGCAATCTCAAACATTTTGTCTTGGATGAATGCGACAAAATGCTTGAACAACTAGGTGTGCATTGATTTTTTTGTTGTTGAATGTAAATACAGTACAAGTTTTTGTAGTTAAGTGAAATTACAGTTGTACAGTGGTACCCCGAGTTTCGTACAGCTCCCAACTCGAACAATTATGTAAGTGTAGTTTTGGGGGTCTGAAACGGACTAATCTAATTTACATTATTCCTTATGGGAACAAATTTGTTCGGTAATGGCACTCGAACAGCCTTCTGGAACGAATTATGGCCGAAACTCTGGGTACCACTGTATTTACTTTGGCACTTCACATTTGCTGCTGATGTAAAAGTTACTTGAGGCTAGTATAGAGAAACATTCTTAATTTGTGGCTCTGGCTTGCAAGTTAATTACAAATTGTACTGCAGTGGCATACCCTGCAAAACTTCAATCACTTTTCAACTTAAATTTTATTAGAGCGCCATTTTGTAGCACAACTTCGTACTTTTTGTAAACCTTTTTTTTTTTTTCCTATTTCCATTACATAGCACTAGTATTAAATTAAAGCATCCATCTGTCACTGCTCAACTTTTTCATCTTGTAATTGTCATTTTTTATTACCTTCCCTTAATTTAAGAGTTGCATCTGCAAATAGGTTCATGTAGGTTATTTGTTTGGCAAGTTACATAATTCTATTTTTTTAACACTGGCTGTCTCCCACTGAGGTAGGGTGACCTGAAAGAAGAAACATTCACCATCATTCACTCTTATTCCTGTCTTGCCAGAGGCACATCAATATAGCAGCTTAGATGTCCCTTCGAACTGCAAATATCCCCACCCCTTCGGAGTGCAGGCACTATTTCCCACCTCCAAAACTAGTCTGGCAAATTGGTTTTACTGAATCCCTTCAAGTGTTTCCTTGCTCTCACTCCAACAGCTTGTCAAGTTCTAAAAACAACTTGCCTTCACTTATTCATGTCTAACATGCTCACACATGCCTATTGGATGTCTAAGCCTCTTGCACACAAAACAACCTTTACCCCCTCCCTCCAACATTTTCTGGGGTAATCCCTACCCCACTTCCCTCCTATAGATTTATAAACCCTCCAAGTCATCAGATTTTGATCCATCCTCTAAATGACCAAACCACCTCACGAACCGCTCTTGTATTCTTGTCCACCATAAATGCTAATACCTGTGTGTGCAGTCTCAAGAAAAGGTAGAAAAGTTAACAGGCAAGTGCAGATCTCTTCAAATTGATTGTTCTCTCTAGGTTGGAATACTGCTGTACACTAATTGCCCCCTTCAAGGCAGGGAAAATTGCTGATCTGGAGTGTACAAAGAACTTTCATGGCACACACAAGTACGATAAGGCACCTAAATTACTGGGAACGGTTGAAGTCCCTTGATTTGTATTCCCTGGAATGCAGGCGAGAGAGATACATGATAATATACATTTGGAAAATCCTAGAGGGATTAGCACCAAACTTGTACACGAAAATCACTCCCTTTGAAAGCAAGACTCAGCAAGAGATGCAACATTCCCCCAATGAAAAGCAGGGTGCCATAAGTACACTGAGAGAAAACAATAAATGTCAGGGGCCCAAGACTGTTCAACTGTCTCATTTCACTATTTAATAAACTGTCCTATCTGTCAGATTTTCTTGTAAACAAACCAACTGTTACCCTAAATTTAATTATACACCTTCACAAATACTCAGCTGTACTAACCCCCTTACAAATTTGAAGAACCTCTGAGGTGTTTGACCCATTAAAGTTTAGCACTTTTTGTTTAATATAATGAGAGAAGTACAATTACTTAAGCAAGTTTGTTTTGTTTTCCAGGTAGACAATGTCAAATGCCAACAGGTCTTTATTCCCATCTTATTTTCCAGATATGCGTCGTGATGTTCAAGAAATCTTCCGCAACACTCCTCACGAGAAGCAAGTCATGATGTTCAGCGCCACATTGAGCAAGGATATTCGTCCAGTTTGCAAGAAATTTATGCAGGATGTAATTACTGAAGTTTTTCTCTTTTTCTACTACGGTATATCTCCACAACCATCTTAGTGTTGTACCTCGGTGTCGGCAACTTTACATGGGTGGGAAGTACGTTCTGTTGGGCGTACCACTCCACCTCTGAGCCCCATCCAGTACCTTGAAGAATGAAGATCTCTGTCCTGGCCAAGTCTCTTTTATATCATATTCATCTATCATCCACAACGAACAACATCGGATTCATTGCCATTCTCCCCCCAATCATCCACTGCCCCCAGTTTTGAGAAAATATCATATCTATACAGATCAAAAGCAATAATTCACTCTCATTGATACCAGTTTCCTACACATTATCCTGTAACCCTGACAGTACCCAGTCAGGGGCACATCCTGGATCCTGCCTCTGGCACTCCTTACCTGTATCCTTGTTATTCATCCATGTGATGTAAATCTCAAGTGCCTCACTGCCTTCCACTGGTCCCAGCCTTTCATGTTCATGCAGTCTCTCTCTATGCATTTGCTCACCCAAAACGACGCTGTTCAGGAAGATAGATTTATAACACGCCTCTTCGCACCGTGGCAAGTGGTGCAAGTACAAATGCAAATCATTCCTATCATCCTTACCTGACCAAATCCATAGTCCATAAATTACCTTATCCTTTCCCAATCCTATGTCAATCTACTCGCATCACGTCACGACTGCAAGAGTAGAAGCTGGCTTTCAAGACATGCAAGCAAGAATATGGAAGTGGTAATAAGGGTGGAGAATGAAGAAACACAGGATACTTTGTTGGTGATGCTGCTGTGTTGACACCTGGTCGTTGGTGATAGTGGTGATCTCCAGCTCGCACGCCTGGGCCTTCATAATCATTCCTCAGAGCAGGCAACCAAGGTTTGGGGATTTGTGGGAGGGGGAAAAAAGGGAGCATTTTAGAAAGTTTTTTGTCAATTAGGGTTAATCATTTGGATGAAAAAAACTAAGCATTCCTTTCTTTGACGTTTCGAGTAAACATTGACACCTTATAGATTTGCTAAGGACAAAGTATTAGTTGATTTTTTTTTTTAAATATTCAAACATTGACTACAGACATTCTAATGTACCATGTACTGCACAGACAAGGTATAAGAGTAAGTTTTGCCTGCATAATTTTTAAGGTTTATATAATTTTACAATCTTTAAATTGGTTATCTAGCTCTTTCAACAAAACTAAGTTTTCTGTCTGGGCAGGGATGGTTTTTAAGAAATAACATTCCCAAATTTTTGTTTTGGGGAAAAACAGCCCTGCCTTGTGTAGCTCTTCTTTTCCAGTATACGTCCAGCTCATTTAACTTTGGTGTAAAATCCCCTTTTACTTGTAAGTTTTTTAACCTGATGTTATTAAAAGATGATTAAATATAAATGCTTCTCAGGCATGGGAAAACTTTAAAAGGCTAAGAGTAAATGATCTCATTGGCAAATATTTTTATGTACTGAACAGTTAAATTGTTTAAGAATAATCCTCCCTTGCACAGTCAGCTGTGGCATGCAGCTAACTTGTGCATGGTCTTCAGAAGCTTGTAGCAATGTATGCAACACTGCTAACTTGTCTTTACAGCCTATGGAGGTTTATGTTGATGACGAAGCAAAGTTAACTCTAAACGGTCTGCAGCAGCATTATGTCAAGATTAAGGAGAATGAAAAGAACAGGAAACTGTTTGAATTGCTTGATGCTTTAGAATTTAACCAGGTATGTGTAATCCTTTACATCAGTCTTTGTATTTATTAGATTAAATACTCTTAAAATATACATTCTGTTAAAATAGGCAATTATATGATACTAAACTGCAAATATTAAAGAAAATATCAAATTTCAAGTAGTATTAAAATAAATCTTCTTTATTCTTTCAACAAATCGGCCGCTTCCCACCAATATATGTAATTGCATATTTGAGATTAGTGTGAGGAAGCTTTAACTCCTAGTCCTGCCTCTTAACTGAGACCAACCGACGTGAAATAGTCTCTCATTATTTTTTAAATCCTATATAGAGTATGCTTCAATTTTTGTGTTCTGTCTACTACATTTCTTAACCACTTGATGAAGTGGTTTTTCATATCCTTTGGCTTGTATATAATTTAGGCAGGCTATCTTATGTTGCATTGCTAGTAAAATTTTTACTTTTCCTGTGCTATGGCATATATTACATGTGATAATTTCCTTTATTGTTCTTTCTTAGTTTCATGAATAAAGTAAGGCATATCCTTGGTAAGCTCTAGTGGTTCAAGTTTTTTTTCCCTTCATTGCCTGAAGACTGGTATTTTTGCTATTAAAGTCTGATCTTTTGAATTCTTCCATTATTTACCGATGGTTCCAAATCCCCAGATGGAGTGGAATACACAGTGCACTCGATCCCTCCCCCCTTCCCAGAATGAACATGAACAGCTGCTGTTTTTGCAATGGCTATATACACTTCTTGTCACTCATGTGCATTTCAACCATCTCTGCCTCATTTGTTTCAGATTCCTTTAGTGCATTACAAGAGATCTAGTGCTTTGATTCTACACATGCAATTTATTATGCAATTAACAACAGTGGTGTCTCAGATCAAAAGGTTGTCTGTTAGGTTTTTGGGCAGTGAACTGACTTTAGTAATTGAACTGTGAAGCAAGCAGTTAGACCTACCACACTGAAGGGTTTCCTCTTTTATAAACTCTTCATTAGTCTTTGTATCTCTAGACCAGTTGTGATAGTGTTGGATTGAGTTGATGACTATGAAAGTGCTTTCCACCAAACATCATTTGTTCATAGTTTGTTTCTAGCCGTTTTCCTTCCATTGCTGTCTAGTATGGGAAATTACACATGATTATGTATTGACAAGAATTACATGGGCACCTAATGGAGACCTGCCAGACACCTACGAGAATTGTCAGGCTATGTTAAGTATTACTATCATTAATTGACTGTCCTATATATCAGTGAGTGCACACTTTATTTATGATAACTTAACCTTAACATGCTTTCACTAGCTATCCTCTTGGAAAGTCCTTCCTTTAATTCAATCTTTATTGAAACTGACCTGTTGTACCAATGACGACGCTCATTTTGATCGGCCCCCATCCCTTCCTAAATGCATGTCCTTTCTACTACAGCTCTGACCTGATTTTTTTTTTTTTATATCCTATATTTAGGTTTACATTCTGATTTCCATTGGTATGCTTTAATTTTTATCAGTATGTGATCTGCAAGTCTTCTAACACCCAGGTACCTACTTACTGCTAGGTGAACAGGATCCTCTGCCCATCAGTGAGAGCTGAGGGCATTATCAACTGAACCATGAGCACCCTTCATACCTTGTTACCCTTAAATCTAGCACCAAGTCTTAGTGTATTCATTTATACTTTGAATTTTCTAGTGTTTTACTAAACAAGAACTCCAAACCAGTTTTATATACTGTATTCAAGAATGGTTTACACATGTAGTGTTTCTAACACTAGTACGTTCCTAAATGTCCTACTTCTGTGAACTTCTGTACTGCTTAGTTTGTGCTAATGGAGACAGGTTTGGGGGCAATGATTATTCAAAGTTTTTTCTTTAAAGGTTTGTGGGTGTTTTCCCACTGATAGTAATGTCTTTAGTCTTTCTCCAGCTGTGCTTGATAACTGATTTTGCTGGGGTTAACCCTTTCACTGTTGAGACCCCTGTCGAAGAATTTAAAAAAAAAATCTTATGAAATGATAATCTTTTCCTGATGGTAATGACACCAAAAGTACAAAATTTTATGGAAAAGTTACGGAATTACACTCTTGCTAAGTTAGCGGTCTCGGTGATAAATACGCATCAGCAATTTCACCCACTTTGAGCCCTATTTTCGGCCAATTCCATTGTTCCAGTTGACCAAACTTGTAGCTATTTCTTTAGAGCTCTTATTTGTTCTATCAATTGAGTACAAGAAACTGCTCATTTACCAATTTCAACAACCCAGTAAAGTGGTCAGAAATTGGCAATTTGGCCAATTTCATGCAAATTTCAAAAGATTCTAATTTCAAAATAGGGCCCAGAATAAACAATGCAGACATTCCTGGCACTAAAATAACATTTTCTCTGTTCATTAGTCACATCTTCAGGCCCCTCTTGCTTTCCATTTTGAATTTTTATTCACAAAAAATGCAGACTACTGCATTATTATATACTGTAATTGTATAAATAATGTGAACCCATTTGTGATTTGTATTAGACTGGCCAGTTGGACATGTACTGGACGGTGAGGTCATTTGTTTACTCTTGAACATCGGTAAATATCTAACATTTCCGCTACTTTGAGCTCAATTTCAAGGTACTTTTCGTCATGAAACCAATCAAAATCATCTCTATTCCTGTAATATATCTTCCATTCTATCAAATGAGACCAAGAAAACTAGAATACAACTATAAATACCATACGAAAATACACCTCGGTCTGTTTTTTTTTTTTCTCCTGCACTGCGTGCTGCAGGATTTTTTTTATACTGTGCACTGACCACACAGACCCATTCTCACATGTAGGTCAACCAGCTTTCTCCTGCTAGATTTGAAGCCGCTAGAATTTTGGAGTATTAATGTCACCGACAGTGAAAGGGTTAAGCTTGAGTAACCATTTATTCGACAATTTCAGTGGTTCGTTTATACATGCAGCCTATATCTTCGTATTCTTCATTATTGTGCCATTATCAGTTTGTTAATATTCACTGGGCAAAATATGGGACCCAACATTGATTTTTGTAATACTTTGATAGTTTCCCATCTTGACGATTCTCAAATTAACTTGGGTGTCTAATATCCATGCTCATGCCATTACTGTTCTTTGGGAAGGGAGGAAGAGTGGCATTTAAAAGAAAATTAAAACAAAAAAAATTGCCTTTTAAGCTGACTTGTTAACAACCATCATCATACTGAACAAGCTGAGTATAAATTTATTGATGCAATTATTCCATGAAATATCAGTTTTCACAAATTATTTATTTCATTTGTGTTTAAATGATAGATTAAATTTAATTTGACCAAAACAAGGATTACAAAGTGTAGGTGCAATTCATAACCCTTTCACTAGATGTGTGTCAGTAGGAACACTGTCACCTACATCATCTACATCATATTTTAACTAGACACAAAAAAAAAAAAATAATAATGGGTCTGCAGTTGGTGTACAGTCTGAAAAATCTTGACCTACACAGTGCACGATGAGAATAACTAGCCTCTGAGCCTTTTTTTTTTTGGGGGGTTGATTGTTTTATTGGCCATTTACCCCTGTGGTTTAGCGCTTCTATTTGATTATAATAATAATAATATTGGCCATTTCTTGGTGTTAGTAGTTTGACCAGAGGTGACTTGAAATGGGTCTCAAAGTGGCAGGGATGGTTGGTTTTTCAGCAGTTTCTCCTGGAAATGGGTAGGGACCCTTCCTATCCCACCCAGTTTACTCTAGTTATTGGGAGAGGCTAAACCTTGAACAAGCATTCCTGGTTATGTTTTGTTAGCCAAGAAATGGGGAAAAGCATCTTAATTTGTGTGATGAATTTAAAATGCATGTGTTGTACAGTAAGTCCTCAACTTACACTGAGAATCGTCCGTGTTGTGTATAATATATATACACAATACAGAAGGTCCCCAATGTGTTCGTAAGGTTGAAGGCTTCCTGTATTAGGAATATTGTACACCATTCAGGAGGTCCCCTAATGTGTTTGTAAGTCAAGGACTTGTATAGGAGAGTGTAATTAAGTTTTGGTGGTTGAATGGGCAGTTTCTTTCAGTGTTCAGTACAAAAGGCATACTAGTCAAAAAAAAGAATTGGGTCAGTTTGATTACTAATACAACTAAAATATGCCTCAACATGGGTAAAATAGCTGTTGTGTAAAAGGCTCCTATTCCTTCAACTTCGTGCTCGTGTAATTTTGTAAATATTGCATCAAATTTTGCATTTTTGGTGTTTATTACCTTTAGAAAAAACTGAATGCTATTTTTATCTTATAAAAAATGGTGACATGCAATAATAAAAGGACACGATACCGTGACTGGAACCATCGTGGTATTGTGGTCCAAGTCGGACTAAAACTTCGTGTTATTTGTGTATGGTGACAAAGAAGGGACTTTCAGATTTGGGGTTGTTGGCAGGTAAAAGGTTAAAATTTCATTGAAACTATATAGCTGGTCTTCGGGCCATTGTGACCATACAGGTCCAGGGCTGTTGCATCCTTACTGCAGGCTCTAGTCATCACAATCTGTTACCTAGCCTTGACTAGTTGCAATTTGTCAACTGTCTCTAGGGTCGTTCTTAGCCATTTAGCTGGACCTAGGAGCCATTGTACTGCTTCGGTTGGCACTTGGGCAATCTCAACCTTTCAGCTGGCCTTGGCTGTTGCAGCCCTTAAACACAAACAGTGCACTGCTGTGATGTTCTGAGGGCTGCATCTCTTCTACAGACCTGACTTCAGTTAGTACCAGTACACATTGGCTTAAGCATTTTGTGAAATTCCAGCTTCAGCAGTGGAAAAACTGTGGTTTGCAACACTAATTCTTTTGCAAAATATTCATAAAAAAACAATGTACAGCTATTCACGTTTTGGGAATTAAAGCCTTGAAATGCATAATATAAAAACTAGTGCACATAGTGTTAGACATTTGAAATTTTTTAAATTTAAAAAAAAAAAGGACTTGATATGTGCATTTACATTGTTATTGCAAAAGTAATTTTTTTTTTTTTTGGGGGGCCAACCTTTCACCATACAATTTCAGTTTTCTTATCTTTCAGTTTTGCCTCTTGCACTGGAATTTAAAAGCAGGACCTGCCACAGTTTAGTGGTTAGATTATTTAGTAAGGTATAATTGTCTTCTGTAATTAATGCACTTATCTTTATTTAAATACTTATAATAGTCCACTGTTACCTCACTATAAAGTTAATTGAATTTTTGTAGGTTGTGATATTTGTGAAGTCTGTGCAGCGATGTATGGCATTATCACAGCTGTTAGTGGAACAGAACTTCCCAGCCATTGCTATACACCGTGCTATGACCCAGGAGGAGAGGCTTAGTCGTTACCAGCAGTTTAAAGATTTCCAGAAGGTAAATTGTTTTTATCCTTTTTCTACATAGGCCTGGTCTGGGACCAGGTGACAGTGGTGTTGAGTCCCAAATGCATCCTTCAGGTATCTTTTTTTTTTCCCCCTCAAACCAGCCATATCCCACCAAAGCAGGGTGACCTTAAAAAAAAAAAAAAGCTTTCATTTTTAAATTTAGTAATGTATACAGGAGAAGGGGTTACTAGCCCCTTTCTCCCGGCATTTTAGTCATCTCTTATGACACACAAGGCTTAGAGGAAGAATTCTGTTCCACTTCCCCCATGGAGAAAAAAGACTCCGTCAAGAGTTGAAACAAAGTCTGCTGATTTAGAGGCAGCTGTGCTGACCACTGCACCAGAGTCGTATCATAAAATTATTCCCTTTAATTGATACTGGTATTTTGCTTAAGTGTGCAAAGTGCAGTAATATTCATTGTATATTGATATTTGGTATTGCATATACATGTACAGTGGACCCCCGGTTAACAGCCATAATTCGTTCCAGAATGCTGTTCAAGTGCCGTTACCGAACGAATTTATTAACATAAGGAATAATGTAAATTAGATTAGTCCTTTTGGACCCCCAAACATACACTTAGTGTTAGTGTTTGGAGCAGGCCGTTAACTGGGGGTCCACTGTATTGGTATATTTTTGAAAAACTGCAGTACTGACTCTAAAATATAACTTGCATAGTATTGTAGATTTTAGAGAATTTCTACTTGTCCCAGTAATTCCATTAACTTTAATCTACTTTGGACCTTTGCAGCGTATTCTTGTAGCCACAAATCTCTTTGGTCGAGGAATGGACATTGAGAGAGTTAACATTGTCTTCAATTATGACATGCCAGAAGACAGCGATACATATCTTCACAGAGTGGCAAGAGCTGGAAGATTTGGTACCAAAGTAAGTTACCTATCTAATACAGTGTACTACCTTAAGTATCTACAAAGGGCATCTTCAAGTAACTGCCTGAATTTTTTTTCTTCAAACTTTAGCTAGTAACTAGAATACCTCATCCAGTCAGCATCAGATTTTCAATGTTGCTTTAGTGTATAGGGATTAAGGGTTCATACAACTATTAGCATGTGCCCTATGAACAATTTTTGTTTTTGAGAAAGCCTCTTCTGGTAGGCTTCAAATTTCTAATGCTGTTTTGTACTTCTAAGAAGGTTTGGATTCTTGGTAAAAAAAAAAAAAAAATTTTTCATCAAGTCGGCCGTCTCCCACCGAGGCAGGGTGACCCAAAAGTAAATAAAATTCCCCCCCCCCCCCCCCACCAAAAAAAAAAACTCATCATTCAACACTTTCACCTCACTCATACATAATCACTGTCTTTGCAGAGGTGCTCAGATATTGTAGTTTAGAATAGTCCCTCCAAACTCACTATCCCAGACCCCTCCTTTAAAGTGCAGGCATTGTATGTACTTCCCATTTCCAGGACTCAAGTCCGGCTAAATCAATAACCGGTTTCCCTGAATCCCTTCACTAAATATTACCCTGCTCACACTCCAACAGCTCGTCAGGTCCCAAAAACCATTTGTCTCCATTCACTCCTATCTAACACGCTCACACACGCTTGCTGGAAATCCAAGCCCCTTCCCCACAAAACTTCCTTTACACCCTCCCTCCAGCCTTTTCGAGTACGACCCCTACCCCTCCTTCCTTCCCCTACAGATTTATATGCTCTCCAAGTCATTCTACTTTGATCCATTCTCTCTAAATGACCAAACCACCTCAACAACCCCTCTTCAGCCCTCTGACTAATACTTTTAGTAACTCCACACCACCTCCTAATTTCCACACTCCGAATTCTCTGCATAATATTTGCACCACACATTGCCCTTAGACAGGATGGTATAAATAATATCACCACACTTGTGAAAGAATATTAGACTCGCCAGTTGACGTGCATTGGACAAGTGTCATGATTTGTTTACTCTTGAACATCAGCAAAAATCTAACATTTTTGCGACTTTGAGCTCAATTTCAAGGTACTTGTCATCGTAAACACAATCAAAATCATCGCTATTTCTGTAATATATCTTCCATTCTATCAAATGAGACCAAGAAAACGAGAATATGTACAGCAATAAATACCATACGAAAATAGACTGCAAAGTCGCTGTTTTAAACGAAAAGTACGGTCGGTGTTTTTTTTTCTCGTGCAGTGTGTGCTGCAGGACTTTTTTTTGTAATGCGCACACTGACCACACATACCCATTCTTTCATATGTAGGCCTACCAACTTTCTCTTGCAAAATTTGAAGGCGGTAGAATTTAGGCGTTCAAGTACAGCACCAACCTTGGCTTTCAAGCAGTACTAGTACGACACCGACCCTGAAAGGGTTAAGGCCAGGACATCCAGCTTCTCATTCATAACATCCACAATCGTCTCTTTCTTTTTATCATTTGCACAACACCCATGCACATTCAAACATCCCACTTTGACGGTTTTCTTCTTTTTCTTTTTAGTAAGTTATACGGGAGAAGGGGTTACTAGTCCGTTGTTCCCGGCATTTTAGTTGAATTTTACAACACTCATGGCTTACGAAGGAAAGATTCTTATTCCACTTCCCCATGGATATGAAAGGAAAAGTAATAAGAGCAAGAACTATTAAGATAAAATCAAAGAAAAAACTCAGATGAGTGTGTAAACATAAATGTGTACATGTATGTGTAATGTAACCTAAGTGTAAGTAGAAGTGGCAAGACATACCTGAAATCTTGCATGTTTATGAGAAAAAAAAAACAGCAATCCTACCATCATGTAAAACAAATACAGGCTTCCTTTTTACTCACTTTTTAGGAATGTAGTACCTCCCCAAATGGTTGCTGTCTACCAACCTACCAATTTAATTTTTAAGTGGTAATTTTTTTTGCATGCAATAAATTTTAAAATGCATTTTTGAACAGCCTAATTAGTATATTAAAAGGCTGAGTCGTCTTATCACAAGGGTGATCTACAGTTTAGGCTATGCATGTGTAAATTAGTACTTTTACTAAAGGAATTAAAATACATATTTGTTTCTGTGATTGCTGACAAAATTTTTTGGAGACTACCTTTACTGATAGGTTTCAAAAATTGAAAGCTGTGTTGGTGCCAATTATATTGAAATTGTTCTACTGATTTTAATGCACTAATTTGAAAGTACCTCTACTGATTGACCTCAAATCTTCAATGTTATATAGACAAAGGTTTGCATTATTATAGTCCCTGATCCTCTTAAGGGTGTTGATCTTATGAGGTTAAGCTACAAGTGCCAAATGACTCCTCCACCTCTTCAAGGTGTTGATCTCTAGCCCTTGGACCTCTTGCAAGGATTGAGCTTTATCCAGGGTTTTGAAGTACAACTACTATGCCTCACATGCATTTAGGTAAAAGGGAATAACTCAGTCAGGCAGCAACCCACTTTTTTTTTTTTTTCTTTCATCACGGCTATCTTTACACTAAGGTAGGGTGACGAAAAAAGTGCTCATTCATTAAGTTAACCCTTTTTCTGTCGGTCCTGTAATATTACGGCTTTGAAGCCGGTGTCCGTCCCATAATGCTATGCCAATATTCTTGCGGGAAAAAGCTGGTAGGCCTATATATGAGAGAATGGGTTTGAGTGGTCAGTGTGTGCAGTATAAAAAGAATCCTTCTGCTCACACTGCATAATAAGAAAAACTTTTGACTGTTTTTGGTTTAAAACAGTGACTTTGCAGTGTATTTTCGTATGGTTTTTATGGTTGTATTCTCGTTTTCTTTGTCTCATTTGATAGAATGGGAGATATACTGCAGAAAGGGATGATTTTGAATAGTTTACAGACTAAAGGCAGGTTGAACTTGAGCTCAAAGTATTGGAAATGTTTGATTTTTGATGTTCAAGAGTAAACAAATCACATCACGTGTCCAATACATATCAACTGGTGGGTCTAATATGCTTTCACAAATGTACTTATGAAGAGATTCAGGGAAACCAGCAGGCCGGACTTGATTCCTGGAGATGGTAAGTACTGTGACGGCACTGAAGGAGGGGTGTTAACCCTTTCAGGGTCCAAAGGCCAAATTTCAAAGTGCACCAGGGTCCAAGAATTTTCAATTTTTTTTTTTTATGAAATGGTAGAGAATCTTTTTCTGAAGGTAATAAAAAAAAAGTAAGAATTTGATGGAAAATTGACAAAATTATGCTCTTGCGAATTTTGATGCATCAGCGATATTTATGCATTAGCGATTTTGCCGACTTTGACAACCATTTTAGGTTGTCTGCTACACTCCCTGCATGCCTGCCTGCTACACTCCCTGCATGCCTGCCTGCTACACTCCCTGCATGCCTGCCTGCTTGCTACACTCCCTGCATGCCTGCCTGCTTGCTACACTCCCTGCATGCCTGCCTGCTTGCTACACTCCCTGCATGCCTGCCTGCTTGCTACACTCCCTGCATGCCTGCCTGCCTGCTTGCTACACTCCCTGCATGCCTGCCTGCTTGCTACACTCCCTGCATGCCTGCCTGCTTGCTACATGCCTGCCTGCTTGCTACACTCCCTGCATGCCTGCCTGCTTGCTACACTCCCTGCATGCCTGCCTGCTTGCTACACTCCCTGCATGCCTGCCTGCTTGCTACACTCCCTGCATGCCTGCCTGCTTGCTACACTCCCTGCCTGCTTGCTACACTCCCTGCCTGCCTGCCTGCTGCCACTCCTGCATGCCTGCCTGCTTGCACACTCCCTGCATGCCTGCCTGCTTGCTACACTCCCTGCATGCCTGCCTGCTTGCTACACTCCTGCATGCCTGCCTGCTTGCTACACTCCCTGCCCTGCCCTGCTTGCTACACTCCCTGCCTGCCTGCCCACACTCCTGCTGCCTGCCTGCTCTCTACCCTGCATGCTCCTGCCTGCTACACTCCCTGCATGCTTGCCTGCCTGCTACTCTCCCTGCATGCTTGCCTGCCTGCTACACTCCCTGCATGCTTGCCTGCCTGCTACACTCCCTGCATGCTTGCCTGCCTGCTACACTCCCTGAATGCCTGCCTGCTACACTCCCTGCATGCTCTGCCTGCACTGCCCTGCTCACTCCGTGCCTGCCTGCCTACATCCTCCTGCCTGCCCTGCCTGCCTGCCTGCCTGCTACACTCCCTGCCTGCCTGCTACACTCCCTGCCTGCCTGCTACACTCCCTGCATGCCTGCCTGCCTGCTACACTCCCTGCATGCCTGTGGATTTGCTTTTGCTATATATCCTGGCAAGCTCCCCCACACGTACACCACTCGTATTTTTCTATCTCCTTTAGTTTGATGGTGTTCCTCACTTTCTTAACCACAGGGGTGTCACTAGGAAGCTTCTTTGGTCCCATGGTGACTTATTTCAGTGACAATCACTTAATCACCAATAAACACAATAAATTTATTGTGAAATGTTTGAATGAGCGCTCTGGGTAATGTTTACTCAAAGGTAAACGCTATACTGGCTCACGATGCCTGCGCAGCGAGGTGCGCAAGTGCGGGGCAGGCGGACAGGTCTGGTACGCGTGCTGATAATCGGACCGAAAAAAGCGATCAATTTCCGAGCAGGCCGATAATCAGACTGGCCTATTTCCGTGGTTCCACTGTATTCCAGTCGACCAAATTCTTAGCTATTTTGCTAGTATTGCTTCTATTCTATCAACTGAGCACAAGAAATTGCCAGTCAACTGTTTCAACTACAAAATAAAGTGATCGGAAATTGGTAATTTAGCAAATTTAACACAAAGTTCAAAATATTCCAATTTCAAAATAGGGTCCAGAATAAACAACGCAGGCATTCCTTTCACTAAACTAACATTTCCTCTGTTCATTAGTTACGTTTTCAGTCTTTACAAATTAATTCACCTGCACTGCTGTATTCAAACCAAAAAAGGGAAGATTTACTTTTATGCAATATTGTAATAATTGTATAAATATCACCACACTTGTGAACGTATATTAGACCCACCAGCTGGCGCGTATTAGATGTGTGAGGTCATTTGTTTACTCTTGAACATCGGCAAAAATTTAACATTTCCGCTACTTTGAGCTCAGTTTCATGCCATTTCCAGTACTAAAACCAATGAAAATCATATCTATTTCTGTAATATATCTTCCATTCAAATGATACCAAGAAATCGCAAATACAACTATAAAAAGCATACGAAAAAACACTGCAAAGTCGCTGTTTTAATAAAGTACTGTCATGTTTTTTTCTCATTATGCACTGTGCTGCAGGATTTGTTTTATGTGGTGCACACTTACCATGATAATGTATTCTCTCATATCTAGGCTCAAATTTACCACTCACAGCTTATCTGAGTGAGCTGAGCTCATGGCGTAGAACTACGGTTTGGACCCTCAACTCAAAGCCGTAGATCTATGGCATGGACCCGGAAAGGGTTAATGTTGCAGTTGTATAACTGTAGTGTAACCGTGCCTCTGGCAAGACAGTGATGGAGTGAATGATGAAGTTTTTTCTTTTTTGGACCACCCTGCCTTAGTGGGAAATGGTCAATGTGTTGATAAATAGTAATAAAAAAATGTACTTATATTATTTATACCATTTTTACAATAATGCAGTAGTCTGCATAACAGTAAATCATCTAATTTTTGTGTGAATAAAAATTCAAAATGGAAAGCAAAAGTAATTAAGAGGGGCCTTGAGATGTGACTAATGAACAGAGAAAATGTTATTTTAGTGCTAGGAATGTTTTCGGTGTTTATTCTGGACCCTATTTTGAAATTGGCCTTTCTTGAATTTTTTATGAAATTTGCCAAATTACAAATTTCTGATCACTTTTTTGGGTACTTGTAAAAGGTAAATGGGCGGTTTCTTGTTCTCAATCGATAGAACAAAAGGAGTGCTAGCAAAATAGCTATGAATATAGTCGACTGGAACAATGTAATTGGCCCAAAAGAGGGCTCAAAAAATGCAAAATCACCAATGCGTAAATATTGCCAAGACCACAAACTTTGTGAGTGTAATTCCGTAAGTTTTACATCAAATTTCGTACTTTTGGTTTCATTACCATTGGAAAAAGATGACACTGAGAGCAAGTTTGCAAGCAGAGGTGTCTCAACAGTAACTGTGTAGCCAGAAGTGGAAGGACAATTCAACTGACCCTCCCAACAGCAACTTTTCCATGCCTCATTTTGAGTGTCAGCATTACTTCCCACCTCCAGAATTATGCTAATTTTGAATCCTGTTATAAATGTTAACTTGCTCACACTCAGTACATAGTCCTAAAATTTGCTTGTTTCACCTGCAGTGAGGAGGTGGTTGGAGGCAGTGGAGATGTTGTCTGAGGGCAATGTGTGGTGTAAATATGCAGAAAATTCATAGTTTGGAGATTAGGAGGAGGTGCAGAGTTAAAGTACAGTGGTACCCAGAGTTTCAGCCATAATTCGTTCCAGAAGGCTGTTCGAGTGCCGTTACTGAACGAATTTGTTCCCTTAAGGAATAATGTAAATTAGATTAGTCAGTTTCAGACCCCCAAAAATACACTTGCAAAAGCACTTGCAATAATACACTTACATAATTTTTTGAGTTGGGAGCTGTATGAAACTCTGGGTACCACTGTGTTATCCACAGAGCTGAGGATGGGTTGTTGAGGTGGTTTGGTTAGAGAGGATGGAACAAAATAGGATGACTTGGAGGATGTATAAATCTGTAGTGTGGGGAAGGCTGGGTAGGGGGTTGTCCTAAGAAAATATGGATGGAGGGGGTAAAGGAAGTTGTGTGCAAGGGAGTTGAGCATACAGCAGGCATGTGTATGCATTTTAGATAGGAGTGAATGAGACACAAGTGGTTTTTGGAACCTGACAAGCTGTTGGAATGTGAGCAAAGTAATACTTTGTGAAGGTATTCAATGAAACCAGTCTTGAGAGTCCTGGAGGTGGGAAGTACAGTGCTTGCACTCTAAAGGAGGGGATTGGGATATTTGCTCTTGGGAGTGCAATCTGAACTGTCGTACCTGCACACCTCTGGCAAGAGTGATAGTATGAATTTTTTTTTTGGGGGGGGGGGGGGTGTCGCTCTGCCTTGGTGGGGGATGGCTAGCGTGTTAAAAAAAATTAAACTAAAGCCATTAACCTGCCTCTTCCCTTTTTATTTGTTATTTCACAGAGTTTAAGTGTCTGGGAGCTTGTCATGCTTGTGACCAAGGTAATGCTTGTATTTTGGCAACTTTTTGCCCAGACTTTGATTGTAGATGAGCTGCTTTTATTTTTCATTATGCCCATTCTTCAGAAAAAGTTTTTTTACAGGGTTTGGCAGTAACCTTTGTTAGTGAAGAAAGTGATGCAAAGACCCTTAATGAAGTTCAGGAACGATTTGATGTTAACATCACTGAACTACCTGATGAAATTGATCTCTCTTCATATATTGAGGGACGCTAGCTGGAAATTGATGGCATGCAAAATAATTTTAAGGTAGGTTATGAAACTAATTCTACTACTGTACTAGATATTTTAAGAGCTTTGTGTCTTTAGATAGTAATGTGGATGTATTTTGGGATCACCTGAAGACTTTCCACCCATCTCCACAAGCACACGCAAAGGAAAACTAAAATGTAGCTAAATTAATTAGACTCGTTAGGAAAATTATATTTTATATTAGGTAAATTTTAGAAAGATTACATTTACACTTGCTATGTTTGATTGCGTAAACTAAAAAATTGCCTTAACAGTATTCCAGTTTTCTTGAAGGGAAAGTGATTTTTCAGGTGATTGTTATTTTTGCTATGTGAAAAATTGTGTAGGTTAAAAAATAATAAATTGAGATACTTCTGATGCATTACATCTTTCATTTTTTTTTTCAGGTGGTACATTACATTCGTCCATGGGAAGTGGAAGAAAATTGTGTAGGTGTGATTTACTTCATTCAGGAAACTAAGTTTGCTGAGTGAGGAAGCTTCTTATTTTCTGACAAGTAAAAGTATCTTTTACAATTAAAAGTGTTTGTAAATTTATAAAATGACCAAAGTATTCATTTGTGAAGTTGTCTTAACTGAATGTTATCATTTAAATTAAATGTATGTGATTTTTTTTCATATTTTTATGTATGATAGAATTAGTAGAAACCACTTGCTACTAAAGTACAAGTTTTGTGTACATCATAGCCTTAAATAGCTTTAAGGTATAATAAATATTGTAATGAAAGTAGTTTTAAATAACCTTGTTAGTGTTAGAAATACCAAGTACCATAAGAAAAGAAATGGTCTTAGTATAACATAGCTCCTTAAACTGTAGATCTGGTGAATTATGTAAAAGTACACAATTGCATCCACAATTTTTTCCTGCTCAAGATAGCTATTACCTTCAAGGAAAGTTCCTTGATGGTGAGGGATTCAAGGTCCCTTCCAGGGGATTTGAGCTACCTGATATCCTCACATTCCCAACTTCCCAGGTGCTGTATGACATCAGGTTTAGCACTTAGAATAGATTAATGGAGAAGCTCAAGGATGGGCATCTTGATAATGATCAAGGGCTGTTAATCGACAATTTACCCATTCCTTGGATCAACCTCAAATCCCTTCCATTTCCAAGATGTTGCCTTATCCCTGCCAGTACAGTTTGGAAAAAAGTGCAGAAACTGAGTGGAAAGTTCTCTCCAGACCCTGCTCCCATTCTCCAGGTTGCCGGTGTCAGTTGCAAACCCTCTTTACGTTGCCACATAAACGAAATTATCTTGTCCGTATCTCTAAAGGGTTCTATCTATGCCCCTCGTTTCTTTCCTCCAAGCCTGCCAGATAGTTACTGTTCTTAGACTTTTTCTAGCAGAGAAGAACCCTGTAATGCACTTTTTACACTTTAGAACTAGAGTCCACACTTTCCCCTTGCCGATCATTTTCAGTTGAGCCTGATGGCATTCATATTCGCATGCTTCAGCACTTGCATCCGTGAGCCCTTACAGCCCTCTTATGTTTTTCAATCTTATTTGGTTGCAAGTTCTTTCCCAGCTATGGAAACCTGCCGTAGTTCTACCTTTTCGTAAACCAGGTGCTTCAGGACATGATGCCTCGCACTATCGTCCCATTGCTCTTGCCAGTGCAGTTTGCAAGGTGATGTAATGTCTGGTAAATACATTTGATGTGGTATTTAGAGACAATAGTGTATCCCCCTGTCAATATGGATTTTGTAAGATACCTTTGTCAGTAATGCTTTTGCTAGTAACCACTCCGTTAAAGCAGTTTTTTTTTTTTTTTGGAAAAGGCATAGGACACTACTTGGAGGTATAACATCTTGGCCCAAGCTCACCCCTTAGGCCTCCAAGGCAGTCTGAGGGACATTTCCATGTTTAGGTTAATAATTAGCTTTCCCTGGACTTTGTCCAAGCTGAAAGTGTTCCTCAGGGATGTGTCCTTAGCACCACCCTTTTTCTCCTTGCTATAAATGATATAACATCTGTTCTATTTAATACGTATTTGGTCATCACTATGTTGATGACTGCTATATCTTGTGCAGGCGCTGACTGTCGCCTAGTAGCAGCCTCACTCAGAATGCTGTCAGTAGTGTTTCCCATTGGACCACTACTCATGGTTTTAAATTTTCTAGTGCTAAAACACAAACAATTACTTTAACCAGATGTTCAATCGTTCCTGATACTCCACTGTATTGCTCTTGAATGGAAATAAATGGTATAAAATACCGACACTGGAAAAAATACACAAGCTAAACACCTCTCCAAACTTTTGGGCACCATCAGTCCAGCACATCTCAAACACACTGGTGACCTTCTCAATCGCATTCACAACATCAGAAACAAGAAACTCTCCAGCCTTGATGTAACATCCCTATTCACCAAAGTACCTACTACACAAGCTATCGATCTCTTGCGCAGGAAAATTGACGACTCGCTTGATCTTCCTCTTCCAGCCAGCGATTTCATCGACCTTGTTGAACTATGTGTGGGCTTTACATGTTTCTCTCGAAAACCAACTCTTTCAGCAAACTTTTGGACTACTTAGTGCCGTCCTTGCGAACCTATACATATATGGAACATTTGGAAGCCGAGCGATTTTCCACTATTATTCCCTCTTCTGTCACCTGGCTCCGTTATGTTGACGACATTCTCATCATAACTCCCAGACGCTTCAACGTTCAAGCTCTCCAACACAAACTCAACCAGGTCGAGCCATCAATCCAGTTTACACTAGAAGAAGTCGACAACACTCTTCCTTTCCTTGGTGTTCTTCTCTGCAAAGCTGACCATGAACTTCGTTTTAAAGTCTATCGAAAACCTACCAATCAACACGATCTTCTCCAATTCTACTCTCACCACGACACCAAAACTAAACGTGGTGTAATTATAGGCTTTTTCCTGCGCGCACTCAGAATCTGCAGCAGTGAGTTCCTTGAAGAAGAAGAATGCTCCCTCATTGAACAAGTTTTTTCCAAACTTCACTATCCTCATCAGTTCATTAGAGACTGCAGACGACGGGCATTAAACATCTTCAACACACCCAGAGAAGACACTGCTGAGAAGAGATACATAGTCCTTCCCACCAACTCCATTTCCAAACACGTTTCCAACATTTTTTCTAAGACCTCATTCCGAGTATCCACCTCCACATCCACCACCATCAAGGACATTACCAGTAACAGACAGGAAAAGCTTCAATCCACGGCAGGGGTATACACAATCCCTTGTAATGGCTGCAGTAAATTATACGTCGGCGAAATATCCCGAGACCTCCAAACACGCATTTCAGAACACCAGTACGCAGGCAGATCTGACGACTCGAGAAATGCCTGTGTTCAACACCGAAATTTACACAACCATTTAATCAACTACAGAAACGCAAGACTCATCGCCAGAGAAGACAACACGCAATACCGAAGAATCCTGGAATCATCACTTATCTGTATATCCAACAACTTCAACCAGAACAACGGCTTCTACAACATAGCTGAACCTATTGCCAAGAAACTTCTTCAACGCTATCTCCCCTAGAACTCAAGAATGGAACACTGTAGGTCCTTTAAGTCACACAAAGTTTTTAACTATCACACTACTTTTAAGACTGTCACATGCAGCTTTCACCACCTGACCCAGCATTCTCCACCTGACTATACCCTATATATATTCATCCTCTTCCAGGGGCTCCTTGCTGTGGTGAAGAGGCTCTTG